>JAHXHD010001358.1:0-13525 GCA_019857685.1 Papiliotrema terrestris | reverse complement strand
CCCCCCTTCCTCCGCGCCCCTGTCGCCTGTGTCTTTCAGGTACGGCACAGGAGTCAGATTATACAACCTTTTTCAGGGAAATTTAGACCCCTCTTGCAGCAAGCGGCAAAACCAACGACATCGCAAGCAAGCAGCCTGGACAAGCAAACGTCGACCATCTCTCATTCTACGTCAGCGCGCACCGTCTCTTTCAAGCACACAGCCGTAGGATTCCAAGAAGCAGAAGCAGTCACCGAGGCGGCGGCGGTGAGTTCATTCAAGTCTTCTCCGGTCCCTTTCCCCGGCTCCGTCTTGTCCCTTAGATCCGCTCGACAAACCCCGGTTCGGTCTCGTCTTGCGTTTTCAACTCGGTCAATCACAATATCATCCCTCGTCATCCTCCTCGACGTCGTCTGATCGTGCCGTGCAACCTAGTGCTGACGCTCCGCGACACAGATCTTCGACACTCTATTCTTCCATCCGGAGATCAACAAATAATCCCCTCGATTGGGCTCGCCGTAGCGTGACCGCCCTTCGCGTCGCCGGGTCAAAAGACCCCCACCCGGTGGCCAGCCCCTCCTCCTTGTCGGCCTCTCTGCACCCTTCTACACCATCTTTGATCGGAACCATCGCTACACTGCCCAATGGCAACCACTCTGGCCGCCGTTCCACTCGCACCGCATCCGAATATGCCGGGCCCGTCACATCCGCATGCCAACGAGAATCACGCCGGCCGAGGCGCCAGCCACGAGTACGGCTTCGTGTCCAACCCCGTCGTGCTAAATACTCCATCTCGGTCTACGGAATTGTTCCCACATCGAGCGCATCATGATCCGACATATCTGCCCACGCCACAATCGGCTGCCCCGCTCGCCCAACAACAGCAGCAACACCCATTCCTCCAGAAACATACCGAGGATTATAAGTACGCCTCGCCTGTCCCTACACCACACTGGCAGCCGCAGCCTGTTGCGGGACCATCGACATACCGCCGCTCACCCAACCTCGTCTCGCCGATGAGCGTCAACGGGAGCGAACATGCCAGCCGAGGATTGCCGACCGAGCATGCCAGCCCCGCCAGGGGGAAGCCAAGGGGACGAATGACGGCGCCGGGCGAGCAAGTCATGATGGACGGGATGGAGAGGATGCAAGTGGATGAGGGCGACGGACGGGTCGGTGTCGAGGAGCCTTGTGAGTGCGAAGTGCTGAAAACTGGATGGTGCTTACCGGCAGTGGGAGAGCGGCAGTATACCGAACTGAAGTGCCTCGGAGATGGGTCATTCGGAACAGTATGGTTGTGCGACTGGCATTCGCCCGTCAGATCAAGCACGATGTTGTCAGCGATGCAATGTGGAGCGGGGGCCAGGCCAGAGTGGGCGGGAAAGCGCCTGGTCGCGCTGAAACGGATGAAGCGGGTATGGGAGGGGGGTTGGTCCCAAGCAAGCAAACTTGGGGAGATCTACGTGAGTACCTGATGTCGCCTGTCGCGTAATCGCTCATGTCAGTCGCTCAGCCGTATACCCTCCCATCCCGCCATCATCCCCTTATACGATGCCTTCATCTCACCCAAATCTCGCGAGCTGTACTTCGTATTCGAGTGTATGGAGGGGAACCTGTACCAGCTCACGAAATCTCGGCGGGGACGGCCACTAGCGGCAGGACTCATCGCTAGCTGCTTTCATCAAATCACCACCGGACTGCACCATATACATCGACACGGCTATTTCCACCGGGATATGAAGCCGGAGAACCTGCTCGTGACTACGACGGGACTGACCGACTACCTCACCACCGCGGCTCTCAACCAGATCAACTCGTCGCCCGACGGTCGGCTACCAGACGAGCAACCCATCGGACCGGATGGGCAAGAGCTGCCGCAGTACGAGAAGGACGTCATGGTCATTGTTAAACTGGCGGACTTTGGTTTGGCCCGAGCGACCGACTCGAAACCGCCATATACCGAATACGTCTCGACAAGGTGGTACCGAGCGCCAGAGGTGTTGCTCCGTTCGACCGACTACGGCCCGCCGGTGGACATGTGGGCTTTGGGAACAATCTTCGCGGAGTTGCTCAACCTCAAACCCCTCTTCCCGGGCTCGAGCGAGATCGACCAAGTGTGGCATATCACCAAGATCATGGGTGATCCGACCACCGACTATGGCGTGGATGAGCGTGGAAGGACAGTAGGGGGCGGAACGTGGGTGTCGGGCATCAAGCTAGCGAAGAATGTTGGGTTTTCATTCCCAAAGGTGGGTTCTGGGAACCCGTCTCCGAGTTGACGTCAGGCCAAACCCGCCAATTTCCGAGCACTGTTCAACGAAAACGTCCCGCAGTCGCTCGTCGACTGTATCGCCGATCTACTCCGTTACAACCCACGGTATCGGATGACCTCGGCGCAGTGCATCGAGCACCCGTATTTCCGCGAGACCTTGCCGCACCTGCAGCAAACCCCGCCTCTTCCGCGCATCCCCTTCTCGCAGGGCCAGCCGCAACCCGGCGCTATCCCACCTCCAGTCGCGGAGCTCACCGCGCCACCACGCGCCATCCCGCCCAGTCACTCACACCACGATTCCCGACCAGCGTTTGCCAATGGTGACATGCGCACTCTTCCTCCTCCCATTGGCACGCCCGACACGAACAACAGCAATCGGGTCAACTTCCCTGGACCCTACAACAACCGCTACGAGACGTCTGCACTCGTCAGCCAGCTGCGCGAGCTCGACCTTCCGACCGAGGACTTGCACTCTTATGGCCACCGACCGGCGCCCTCGCCCAGAGGTCAGCCGGCAGTGTATCAGATGGACGAGGATCCGTCGACGGCGAGCGCGAATCAGCGAACCCGCCAATGGGCCGAGGAGACCGGTCGGCGCGGCAGCAATGCCCATTCGACGATGTATGACGGATCCAACTTCGAAGGATCCGAAGCGGCCGCAAGCAACGCATCGTTCAGCCAGTTCAACCTATCGAGCCAGGCTGGGCTACCGCCCATGCGCAGCAATACCAAAGTCGCAAGCTACGTTCAAGCCCAGCAGCAGATCCAGGTGTACGAAGATGGTACGCCGAGACAACCGCTCAACTCGCCATCTTCGCTGTCGGTTCAATCTGCAGCGCCCAGCAAGTCGACTGTGTCAGTCCCGTCCAAAAAGAAGAAGTGGGGTATGTCGAGCATCTTTGGGGGTGGAGACAAGTCGACATCGACGCTGGCCCCTGTCGAGGAGGTGCGCTACACGGGCTCTTCGTCTGGCTTGAAGCGAACTCAATCGGGCAATGACCCTTCCCAGCGAGGATTGACGATGACGCCGGGGCCTGAGCTGGTTCCAGTAGCAGCCGCGCCGGCGTCCCTGGATCCGAAGCAGGCCAAGAAGGAGGCGGAGAAGGCGAAGCGCGAGGCGGAAAAGATCAAGCGGGAGACGGCGGCGCGGATGCAGAAAGAACGAGCTCGAGCGGTCATGATGAAGCGGCAGAACATCGAGCAGCAACAACCCGCGGGGCACGACATCGAGTATGCGGGCGGGTACGGCTCAACAAAGTCGGCCATGCACCAGCCCGACCCTGCGCAACGTGCAGGTGATCGCGGAGGGATCTACGTTCCTGCTGGCAGCAACAACATGCCCGCGCCGTCGCCGAGGCCTTTGCGGGATGTCGCGCAGATGCCGGCCACGCAGAGCATGTCGTCGATCCAAAGCCGGCATAGCGACGCGGCGCAGTCGCATTGGTCGGGGTATTCGGGGGGCACGCACCAGTCGCAAAGTCAGCCGCAGCTGCCCATGGCGAGGCTGGACGAGATGCCTGGGCGACACAAGGCCCGACGGAGAGATGTCGATGACGATCACTCTATGTCGAGCTTTGATCATCAGTCGCTGAAGAGCCGCAGCGTCTTGACTGTCGGGACGGTCGATTCCGAGTGAGTCGAGCGGGGTCTGGATCTGATCAAGCAACAGCTTACACCCAGTCCTGGTCCGCGACGCCGCCACGGTGACTTTGCGGATCCCAAGCTCGCCCACGCATACTCGAAAGACCCGCTCTTGAATCGCAAAGCCCACGGCAGCGTCTCGTCCTTCCACCATGGAATCTCATCCTCCAAGCTCGCTTCTCTGTCGAATCCATCGCTCGAGTCGCAGCTCGCGCGTGACTTCGCCGCACAGGCGAAAGTCGCCTCGGGCTCGACGTCATCGCTTGGCCAGTTGCCGAATGCGTCTGGCATCTTCGGACCGGCCGGTGGTCTGGGCAGTGCACCGACGAGCCCGTACGGCCACCCCAAGGGTGTTGCTGTTGCGCACGGTGTGGGCATGGGCCGTGCGGCGGGACATGATGGGCAAGGTGTTGTTTTGCCGAGTATACGGAATTGGGACGATGGCAATGGCCATGGACAACAGGGAATCAACCCGATGTTCCGAGTGGTGAGTCGCCCGTGAGAGCGCGCGCGAGGTAATGTGCTCACTCCAGCCTGGCCAGGCTCACCCCGATGCCCAGCTTGGAGCGACTCTCCCGCCCTTTTCTGATATCGCCCGTGTCGCCGACTCGCGGCACCAGCAGCGAAGACACCACACCGATCTTACATCTCAATGATTCACTCTCCATCACCCGCATAATTTGCATTGTTTTCGAAACCCAGTACGAGTACGATATGCGTACCTCACCGGACGGATTGATGGCGTGGTACCGTTGTACAGTACCAGATCTTATACACGCATCATCATGTGGCATGCATCAGAGATGCGTTGTCGATTGAGGCACAGCAGCGGAGTGTCCGTTCTGAGGTACTTTGGGGCAAGACTGGCCCACGTCGGGCCGGGAACGTATGTGTCCTATTGGTATGAAGCTCTGAATCGAGGAGGACCAACATTGGCAGACGTGACCGGAAAGCACGAACACAAACGTGGGCAACCCAGACACCGACCCCGTGAGATGGGAACGCCTTCGACGGAGTGCCTAACGTCCCGAGCTCTCCCTCATTTCATGGCTACATGCATGGTCCGTATTTGTTAAATAAGTTACTCTGTGTTTACCCTTGAAAACCCGTACAATACAACAGCATGCACATGCTGGGCCGTCCATCCATGGTCGTGATATCGTTTTCCGGCCGTCATCTCGTCCTTTGGCATCACCTCGATGCGCTGGTGTCATACCTCGCTCATGCCATACTGCACCGCAGCGAGACCGCTCGCTCCGACTCCTGCCGCATCGTGCACGACCTGCACACTGCCCCACTCGGCTCCCTCCTTCCGCAGTCCTTCCAGCAGGAATCCTCGATACCCCTTTGACATCATCAGGCCGCCGCCCAGACAAAGCACCGACCGCTCCGGCTTGACCACCGTCTGATCGCCCAGTAGTGACAATGTCAGGTCGATCAGAGGCACCACGGCGCGCTTCGCCAGTGCCAGCGCTTCGTGGCGAGACAGGCCGTCGAGGTCGTCCGCGCCGGAATTGGGGGTCGATACACTCGTATCGCTCGCAGGCGGGCTGGGCGGCTGCTGGATGTGGTCCTCGGGGAACGCCCACCGCAAGACGATCCGAGCGGCTCCGGCGAGGACTGCGTTCCTGCGAGAGGCAATCTGACCGGGATCCGAGGTGCCGTCCATCCATCGGCCAGTGTGTTGAATGAGCTCGATGAGTTCCATGGGTTCATTGACCTCGAAATAGCGGAGCAGGTCCTTGTGAAACGGGAGAAGCGTGGGACAGGGGGTCGAGTGGATATCGGCGGACGCGATGCGGTCCGCATGGGCGAGAAGCATGCGCACGGCCAATCGGCCGATCCAGTACGCCGAGCCTTCGTCGCAGAGGCTGTGCGTCAGTGAAACGAACGAACGCGACACCGCACACAGTGACAGCAGCTCACAGATAGCCCCATCCCCGCGACACCGCCACGTCCTCAAGCGGCAACTGCTTGGGCTCGTCGGGATGTAATTGTCTGATGCGCAACGTCCGGCCGACCGTTCCTGTCCCACAGACCACTGCGACGACATGTCGTACATCTGGCAGAACGAGGGCGGGCGCCGCGAGCAGGTTCACGTCTGGCATCAGCAACCACCCGGATATGCGTAAAGGCTCTACGTGCCATTCGACACCTTGAGTTTCTCCGTGGGTATGTTCAGCGCCTTGGGGATGTACGGGGTAAACGCCTCGACGTCCATTGCGGTGTTCACCCCGGCGAGACCCAGCCACGCCGCCGCGAAGATGGGTGCACATATAGGCTGGAGAGGGAGCATTAGCCCGGGAGAGGGGGCGCGAGATGTATATGGTGTGTCGGGGGACTTGGGCGAAGGATGCGAGTGGTGGCCGGTCGTCGAGGGTGATGTCTGTTCCGGCAGAGGAGGGATGACGAAACGAGGGGGCAGGTATGATCGAGGTAAGAGGGACAACGCTCGATATGTCGCGAGCAGGATAGCCTGTGCAGCATTGGAAAACCCGACGCTCTGCCTTGGAGTCAGCTCTAGCGCAGTGATAGGTGACCAAGACACCAATCCCTACATACACGTTGCAAGGCCCGGCAGTCCCTCTCACTTCCAAGCCGTCCGGCGCGCGGATGACGACGCAGACCTTGGATCCTCCTCCATCTGCGCATAACACCAATGACGGTGGCTTGGTGGCTGGGAAGCTCGATGTGGACGCACGCGACATCATGGGAGGGTCCAGCGGGATAGACAAGCTTCAATATCGACAATCGATCCTTTCGGTGGCCCGCTTACAAGAGCTGCGGCGCAATGAGACGATGGCTCGCCCGGATCTCCTTCTGATTGCTTGTCCAGAGGGCCGAGGATGCCAATCCCCCTCGGTCTCGCCCGGAGCTTCGATCAAATGGCGCACAAAGGAATGCGGTGATGTAATGCCGAGGCGGATCTGCCAGAATCGTCCGTGAGGAGGCGTCTAGACCAGTGTGTGGGCGGGGTCGGATGACAGCGATGGCGTCGCGTTCGCGAATTTGAGCCAATGCCGGAGGTCGTGTGGTATGCACAAAGACGGAGAGGTGAGGGATATGAACAACTAATGAGTCGGGTCTCCAGAGGACACAGCGAAGAGGTGCAAGCACACAGCCTAGGCAATCAATCAATCAGTCCATCCATCCAACTTGATCGCCAGACCTTTGGCTCGGCTGGCCCGTCAACCCAGCCGAGACCGGCAGCAAACATGCCGGGTTTGTAGCGAGAACACTTTAAGCTTTTGATCGCAATCTGCGCCGGGGGGTGGGGGGAAGGACGGGCGAGGTGACGTGTGAGCGATTGAAACCAGCGTTGTGCATATGCAGTAGCTCGACTTACCACAGCTCACAAGGCCTGACCGACCTACATGCACGTCACACAAAGTCAAGATCTCCCTCGTATTCAAAGTCGGTCATCCTTCGCAGCCTCTCTAAACTGCCATATCATAGCTGCTTCGACGGGCAAGCGATCAGCCATACTGGAAGGGCTGGATATGCGCCGGCACTCATAGGATAACCTTCGCGATCCTCCTCTACCGTACTTCTGCGCATTTGAGCTAGTGACTCTTCACCATGTCCAGCGTCGTGCGGTTCACCAACTGCTACTTGGCTCTCCCGGACGGCACAGTGAGTAGTTTGTCCGCCGCAGCGGCGGGATCTGCCCGAATGGTGCTCGGCTCATCACAGGCAGCCGAAGCCGACCTGTACGTCAACACGTCCACCGGCCTGATCCTCTCCGCACAACCGAATCTGATCGATTCGAGCACCCGCCCGCAGCACGTGATCGACCTAGGCGGCGATCTGCTCGCTCCCGGTCTGATCGACACGCAGATCAACGGCGCATACGGCGTTGACTTCTCCGAACTGAACGCCGAAGCAGCAGACGGCGGCGAAGCCGAGTACGTGCAGGGACTGGAAGAGGTCGCGAGGCGGATCGTCGAGACGGGATGCACCAGCTTCTTGCCTACGATCCTTACTCAGAGGGAAAACCTGTACACCAAGGTGAGATCACGCACCAAGGGCTGGCCTGAACAACAGTTGCTCAGGCTCCTCATACCGAGATCAACACCCGGATCAGCGCACGCACTGGGGTACCACGCTGAAGGCCCCTTCTTGCACCCTTCACGACGAGGCATCCATGCCGAGGCGCTGCTCATGGACGCGCCGGGCGATACGCCGGTCCGAACCCTCGAGCGGGTGTACGGCAAGGGCGGCTTGGATCAGCCCGGAGTGAAGCTCATCACCCTTGCGCCGGACGTGGAGGGGATCATGCAGTGTATCCCCAGCCTTGCGAGTCGGGGCGTGACAATCTCCATCGGTCACAGGTGGGTTAACCGGTCATGCTCCGACAAGCATGCTGATGGCAGCGACGCATCTCTCGAGATCGCCACGGAGGCAGTGGAGAAAGGGGCAAGGATGATCACCCACCTGTTCAAGTGAGTGACCGCTATCCACGAGCCATGTAGGTCCATTGACCCTAGCGCGATGCCCCCGATACATCACCGCGATCCAGGCATCATCGGCCTGCTCGGTGCAGATGACGACAGAAGACCATACTTCGGCTTGATCGTCGACGGGCATCATTCCCACCCCAACACAGTGCAAATCGCCTATCGTGCCGCGCCCGAAAAATGCGTGCTCGTCACGGACGGTGGGTCGTTCTGCCGTTCACTTTCCCTCCACGGCCTCGACTGACCCCAGCTCAAGCAATCATGGACCCGCACCTTCCTGACGGGGTCCACAAATGGCGACCGGGCGCCTCGTTGCACAAGACCGGGGGCGCGATTTACCTCGACGGGACCACCACTCTCGCAGGATCTTGCGCTCCTCTCAGTCATTGCGTCAGGAATCTCTGCGCATTCACAGGCACATCCCTGCCCAAGGCGCTTCTGACGGCAACACTCAACCCCGCTCTCGCCTTGGGTGGGGAGGTAGCGAAGACCAAAGGGCAATTGAAAGAGGGGTTCCACGCGGATCTGTGCGTTTTCGATTGGGAGGGAAATGTCAAAAGCACATGGATCATGGGCCGGGAGGCATGGAGGGACAGTCAATGGGATGAGGCCGGCTTGGAAAGCCCGCCGCGCACAGAAGGGCATATCAACGGCCATTGAATCTGGCGAGCTGCTGCTTGACATCAATACATCACACGTCTGCCCCGTAGGCAGTCACGCATATCCATGCATCAAGGCGTTAATGTACGTGCGTCATGGAGACATGATATGGACAAGACGTCGTCCAACCAAAATTTCAGAATCTTCTAGCGTACCATATTCTACATGCGTCAAGGGATGTCGTCAGGTCGTGCATGGGCGAGGTGGAAAGCCCATGCGCATTGATGCAGATCTGCGGGGCAAGGGACCAGAGTCGTGTTTGGCGAAGCTATCGACGCGCTGCGTCGTTGGTGGCCGCCTCCGGCTGCTCCAAGACAACCGGAGGAGGTTGTGGCACCGAGATGTCGGTCGACCCAGCGAAACCAGGGTGTGGGCTATCTGGAAGGTGACTGAGAGTCTCCATAGACGTGCGAAGCGAAGATGCCGTCTGCCGGCAGTAGTGATTATCGTTGACTTCGGTCTGCTGCAGCTTCAGGCAAACCCGCATGAGGACAAGGATAACTGCCGTCAGCGAAGGTGGGGGAGACGAAGCAGTCACGTACAGTCTTTGACGCTGATCGGGCAGATCGCACAGGGTATCTTCCCTCGATCCGCGGCCGCAAGCATGTCCGCCACTTCGGCCGTCGCCAGCGCGATCATCTATCGTCGGCTGGCGTGTCCACTCGCATCACACAGACCTACCCTGAAATACGTATGTGGCAAGTTTGCGAGCGACCCAGGCGGGTCCCAGCTCTCGCACCGGACCAACAACGTCAAAGCACACTCTCCTGAGATTCGCATATGGCCCAGCCGCATCTGCTCTTCCTCTGGTCCGCCACATATATTGTTGACCAGGACCGAATTGACGATTTGCCTTGTGTAAAGCCAGTCAAGGTGAATCTGCCGTTTCGCCATATCGTCCAAACCGTAGGTGTCGAGATCTTCTGCCCACCAGTCCAGCTGTGCGTTCGTCCGATCCCCGAGCCGCTTGTGCGCCCTTACGTATTCGCGGATACTGTCTGCGCTCTCAGAGCCACGGACGATACGGGCTCGATCGCTGAGCCATTGGAGCTTGAGGGAGTGCAGGCGAGCCTGGAAGACGAGGAGAATGTCAGAACTTTTGGGGTGGAAAGGCGGTGATCCCGAGGTCGAAGGAGAACAAGCTGGTGGGAGGATGGTGTTGCACCATGATGAGATGTCGTTTGGGAACACCTCGTCTGCGTGGTTGTGGTTGAAGAACTCCTGCGCGGCAACGATCTGTCATCAACCAAGGCTGACACTGGGTTTGCTAGACCCACGTAGGCCAGTAGCCAAACCCTTGCGACCTGGTCCTGTGTCGGCCTTCGCAGCGGGGTGATCATCCCGATTGACTCGGCCATGGTTTCGTCCTGGGGGCCCGCCATGAGGTACTGTCCGTCAGCCCTGTCTGGATGCGCGTCCGCCCCCCACCTTGGTCCAGCCTTTTGCCCACGTAAACGCGCACACCGCAATAATCTTTGCCTGGTCCCGTTCCGAGATGAAAGCCGCAAGCATGCACGCCGCCACAATCTCCTCGGGCCCGATACCAAGCTCCGGCTCCCAGCTATGGTCGGCGGTGATAGCGCTCAGGGCGCTCACTGCATGGCCCAGTACCTGCTCGCCCTTGACCTCGACAGGGTGGCTCACACCGGTCGGAGACGGCTTGTACCCGGGGAACGACATCCACGACTCGGCCGGCGATTTGATCATCATGTCTGTCGTTTCCTCGGCGAGCCGGGTATGGTACTGCGACAGCTCCGCGACGCGCTCAGAGGCGAGGAGGCACTCGACGGCGAAAATGAATGGAGTGATGGAGCGCGGACCGTCTGGCAAATAAGGGAAACGGCATAGTTCGAGGCTGTATCCAAAGAGATGAGGCGCGATGTGCTCATGGAAGCTGATCATCAGCCCGATATCACGACCCTAGCGCCGGCTCACTATGTGACCAGTCGCCGAGCCACCACCGCCGGAACGATTCCCTTTGTGACCATTGTCTGCCTTCCGTCGGCCGAGCCGTACACCTCTTGGCCCTCGTCGTCCAAGACCTGGGTGGCGACTTGCGGACAGGCATTCGAAGGAGGCAGATTCGCTGCTGTAGGGCCAGAACATGGTGTTGCCACCACGATGGACGATGCGCTGGGGGTCTTCGCGGACGAAGTCTGCGACGCAGCGACCAAGGGAGGCGGGGCGCTTTCGACCAGAGTAATGATAGGGGAGACCGAAGCGGGATCCACCAGGGGCAATTCGTGCGTGTTCCCGACCCCAATCGGCGAGACTATGGGGCTGACGTATAGTTGTCCGCTGGCCGAGAGTATGGCCGGTGCAGATGATGTTGCGAGCGCAAGGCTCTGTGCTGGACTTGTAATGATTGTGCGAGGCTGGCTGGCTGGCTCGGACCAGTACGTCGTGGACCGTCCCCCCGGGGCGGGTAATGCCGTCTGGGAAAAAGGGGGCAGAAGACCAGCTGGAGGAGATGAGAGCACTGGTTGGGGAATGGTTTGAATCGGGGTCATCAGAGGAGCTGGGGTCGACTGTGCAACGACACCAGGCGCCCGCGGCGGCGATTGATGCCCCGCTTGATCATCGCCACACCGACTTCTCTTCCGTTTCTCCCCCTGTGGCCGGTTCGCTGCCTGCGCGTCCTGCTTGACTTCGGCCTGGTCGGCCCAGGGATGGAGACCCGCCATATTCCTTTCTGGCGCCTCGTATGGTTGAAAGATCGGGAAGGGAGGCTCGGGCAACACGCGTTGCTGAACCAGGTAAGTGAACATGAAGTGGACCGTCTTGGACAGCTCGGCCAGATGAGGCAACGCAGCGTACAAGTCGGTCGACACCGTCTGCTGCCAGTCCTCGTCCTGCCGTCAGACACAGACAGTCGCATCGACCAGCTTACTCACATGGTTGCGAGGGTAAAAGTAACACTTTTCGCTCCTTGCACGACACCTAATACACTCTGTTTGCCCTTCCTCGGTGATGCACTTCAGCTTGGCCCTCCGACACCCGGCGCAAGCTTTCTGCTTCTTCTCCCTTGTGAGGATCGACGGAGGCGATTCGACAGGCTGTTGACTCTGCTGGCCATGGCCGGGTTGACTCTGGCTGCTTTGTCGCCTGCTCGAGCTTGCCGGAAAAGAATCGCTGTGTAAGGCGGGGTCCGTGAGCATGTAGGGTCGTCCGGAGGATCCCGTCCGTCGAGTCGCCGCCGGTGCAGCAATTGCGTCGTTGCTCCGATCGGGCGCCCTCGACTGAGAAGGCCGGCGGGGCATTTGAAGCGAAGGCATCGAGCCGTATTTCGGGTCTGCGATATGACCGGGAGGAGGGGGGAACTGAGGATGGGGCGGAAGAAGGAGGAGAGGCAATTGAGGGGTCTCAGGCAAGTGAGCGAGGTCCGGCGCGATCAGCGGCAGGGGTCGTGCGGGAGGATGCAATGGAAGCGGGTTGTAAGGAGTGTGCGGCGTCGCGAGGGTGGGGTGAACCATGTGAGCACGAGGAATATCGGAGTGATGGCCATAGGGACCAGATGTGAATCTCGGTGTATGCCCATTCTCTAGCAGGCCGTTCGGCAGCATTCCGCTTGGTGCGGGCATGACCTTGGTGTGAGATCGCAGCAACGGCGGCGGCGGTGGCACAGGGACGTGCGCGGCGAGCATGGAAGTCTTCTCGGCCGAACGATAGTGAGAGCCACGGCGACGTCGATGGTGGTCTTGACGATGGTAGTGCTCGCGTTGCGAAGCTGTGAACGGCGTCGTCAAGCGCGAAGGGGTCGAGGTTGAGGCCGATGCCGATGACGAAGACGGAGTTGTGGACGGTGCGGAACGATGATCGGGCCGGGACGAACCCATCTTCACCCCCACTCTGCTCCGCTCTTAAGCACCCCACCGAGAACTCCGCCTTCGAGTGCCGGACAAGGGATGGCACAGTTATGGTGGCGTGAGGTGACGCCAGGCAGGATGTGATTTCGAAGGCGAGAGCCTATGAGACGACGGGCACGGGAGCGAAGAGTCAAAGGAGGGTCGAGGGTTATCTGTCGCGCGAAGGTCAGGTCCTTGGGACGATATTGGGTTGAGGGTATTTGAGATGACCAAACCTTGCGTGCAGATCCGGCTATCGGTTGGTCATCGTGCAAAGCGAGACTGAAGGGAGGGTCGCTGGAATCGGACGGGCAAAGAAGGCCTTGGTGCATATTTGCTGTTGATGTGATTTGAGGGGGGCGGAGCGGGGGCGTCAGGATGTGTGATCGTCGGGGAGTGATCGGCGGGGAAACGAAGAGAATCAGATGGCTCGAGCCCCCGTCGTGGGAAAAGTGATCGTCTCGCTGACCTCCTCAACGAGAAACCATCCGCTCGAGGCGTGGATCCGTTGGTCGAACGGTCGTGAGTGCTTTCAGTGTGCGATGGCATCAGAGCCAGGGCTCGCCAGCTCACCTGAAACTCGTTCGTCCTCGGCAGAGCGCCGTGTGGCGCCTACGGCTCACAACCGGAACCCCAGTGCCAAAGACAGGGGGAGTGGCGTGGGAGAGGGC
>JAHXHD010001357.1:0-29097 GCA_019857685.1 Papiliotrema terrestris | reverse complement strand
TCTTCCACGTTCGCATCGTACGTAGGAGGGACATCGTCAGTGAGGCATCGCCTGACCCTGACTGCGAAAACACGAGTCGGGCAAAATTTGAAATATAATCCCGCGCCGTTTACACATGTGGCACGCTGGCCCTCCTCCTTACCTTCGCAGTACCACACCAGTCTGGCTTGTGGCTCATCAGCAGTAGTGGGCCGCCAAGCTATCAACAAAGGGGACAAGCAAGATGACTACAATGGGCAGTGGCATGTGCAAAGTAATGGTATACCTGGCGTCAGCATGCACACGACGCTCACCTTCTATCGCCCTCCTCAACGGAGACTCACTACAAGATCTGACTGTCAGCCGATGCCTCACTGACGATGTCCCTCCTACGTACGATGCGAACGTGGAAGATGCTGCCCGTCTACCACTTTGTCCTCTTCTTCCAGCCTCTTCCTCGCCCATTCTTCATTCTCCTGTCCTCGAGGTCGCCAAACTTCCGCTTGGCAGTGGCATTGATACCCTCGTCCCGCGCAATGTCCGCCACAATCTGTCCCGGTCTATACTGGACGTCCCGTCTGAGTGTGGTGTCTTGCAAATGCTTCGGCTGTTCCACAATCGTGCCGATCTGCCGTTAGCAGAGTTTCCAAGCTGTCTCGACGCTCAACTCACGGCAAAGTTTTCGGGCACCTTGTTCAGCTTCATGCCTCCCTTCATGAACCTCTTCGGATCCAACGTGTTTGCCAGCGATAGAGCCTGGTAGTCCCGCTTCATCTGCTGCAAGGCGTCGCGTCGCGCAGCCGGTAAAGTCGCCCACAACTCCGAAGGAGTGGCTTTCTTCGGTTGCTAGAATCAGCTACAGTACAAAGCCCGGTTGTGTAGAGCCGCTCACAGCTGCCTTTTCGCGCTTGCTCAGTGGTCGTACGTACGCCCGGTTGTCAAGCTCGAGTTCCGGTGCAATGGCCTTGTCTTTGCCTTTACTCGACTTCGGCTTCGGAAGAACGAGTTCGGATGCGGATGCCTTGGCTGATCCGTCTGCCGAGAACGACATGTGTGCTCGAGGCAAGTTCGCAATCGTGATATCGGGGATGGGTCTGTCATAAGCTTGTGGTCATCGAGATTCAGACGCAAGCTTACGCCTCCTTCTTCTCCTCGTCAAACTGCAGGACGACCTCGCTCTCCCCGGCTGATTTCTTGGGGTCCGGTTTTCCTTGTTGCTTCGCCAAAGCGCTGATTCGGGCAGCCTGTAGCAGCATCTCCAGGCGTTCTTCCTCTTCGTCGCTATCGCTGGCTTCTTCCTCGTCGTCCTCGCTCGCCGATGTCTCGCTATCGCTTTCCCCGTCGCTGTCCGAATCGCTCTCGTCGGATGAGCTACCTCCCGATGATGACTCGGCATCTTCATCGCTGTCTGCACTTCCCTCACCGTTGTCCGACGCCACATCCTCATGGAACACATTCGAGCTGCCGAAGTCTTTCGGTATCGTTGTTGACACATTCGACAAATCACCGTCGATCACAAGTTCCCCCTTCTCAGTCCCATCATTTGATTCGATCTCGGCGTGGCTGGTCTCGCTCGCCGCCGACTGAGATGTTCCATCCTGCGTCATGGCAGTATCATCGAGACCATTCCTTTTCCGTCTCTGAGCGCCTTCATCTTGCTCTTCGTTCCTGCTCGACGTCGAGGACGCCATCTCAATAGTCTCGCCATCCAGCGTCGCCGTCGTCAGGCCCGCAGAGTCATCTTCCGCCTCTTCGCCGTCATCTTCATCCGCGCTATCTTCGCCATCCTCGCTCCTCGCCCTTGCGAGCTTCTCGCGCGATTGCAGTAGCCTAAGATGTCGCTGGTCCCGCGCCGAGCTGGCCTTCCGTGAGCTCTCCGGGGTCCCTAACCGGCTGTTCGTCGGTGTGGCCATCAATTTTTCCGCCTCGATTCGAGCGAGCCCGTCCGCCGTCAGATGATGATGAGCATCGCCATGCGGTACGGAAGAGGATGCGGAAGTCGGACGGGGAGTAGAGGTAGCGCGGGTGGATCTGGTCAGGCGTGCGGAGGACGGGGAGCTGGTGGAGGCGGTGGGGTCGACGGACGGGGTGCGAAGAGGTGTGGAGGAAGAGCTACCGGCCAGGGATCTGCGAGGCATCGTCGCGGGATGGCTCGTGCGAGTCTCCTGATCAGCTGAATCAATGTAGGTGCTGAGGTGAGGTGGTTGGTGTGTGGGAAGCAACGTTTGGAGCTTACACAGGTGACCTATCCGGCCGGCAAAAAGATGGGACAGGTCCAGGCGGAGTTTGCCAACCATCTCCGACGGTCTTGCCCTCCGTTGTTTGCGGGGTACCCCGCAAATTACGCCTAATCTTCGACACTTGGGCCAACCCAACAAATAATGTAAATCGCCGGGCCTACTCGGTATCATCCATTAAGCCCTCGTCAACATGCCTCATGCAGACAGCAGTCTCGTCCCCGAAGACGTAGCGTCGTGAGCGGGATCAACCTACCTATGAAACAAGCTCATGTCGTAGAAAAAGCGAGTTCTACGCCCACGTCTCCTCCCAGATCTTCTCCCTGCTCGAAGGCAGTCGATATTGGGTGAGCCGTCTTGGACGCCATCGTAAGGACTCACAGCTGACGTCAGGTCTCAAACCTTGCCCAAGCTTCGGCTTTGCTTTACCACGCCTTTGCATCGTCTCCGCTGTTCGGTCTCCTCCCAGGCTCGTCTACTCCTGTGATCAACTGGGTCGGTGCGTGTGCCGCTGTCCGCCAATTCTGGATGGATCGGACAGCTCATATGCAGGCTTCTACCACCTTCCTCTGCCCCTCGCGCGCGAAAAAACGGGTCAGAACCTTACTCTCGGTCCCTTCAACGGACGCCCAGCTTGCGTCAGCATCACCCCTCGAGCTGGAAAGGGCGTCTGTGCAGACGCCTACGTCCAGGAGAAAGGCGTGGTGGTCGCAGACGTGGATCGCTATCCAGGCCATATTGGTGAGCTTTGTCGACCTGATCCTTGCGATTTTGGCTGAATGGAAGCTTGCGACGGGGACACAAAGTCCGAGATTGTCATCCCGCTGACGGTGACCATCAACGGCGAGAGGCGGACTATTGGCGTGTTCGACCTGGACTCGACACTGAACAGCACATTTGACGACGACGACTTGGCGGGCTTGACGCGCATCGTGGAGATAGTTGCGGGAGGGAGCGACTGGGCATGAGTGGCACGAGGACTGAGGTATAAGGCCGTGCAATGAGCGGCAGTATCAATCCAATACTTGGGGGAACCCTCCGTGCACCAGCACCACAGCATCACACACAGATGTCGGCATCCATGCAGATGTCGACTTCATGCAGATAATGACCTAAATCCCGCGTACCTCGTAACCCTCATAAACACAGTCTGTCTACTTAGGAGCCGCCCGAAGACTCCTCAGCCTCTCACTAGCAAGTAGATCCCCTCGGATGTTCGCTTTGATCTTCCCTACATCCACTGCCCCGCCCTTCAAGCCAGCGTCTCGAACGGCCGCTTCTGCCCTAATCGTCTTAGCCACGCCATACCCCACCGATCCCTGCACCCTCCGCAAGACCCTCAGAGCGTGATTGAGCGAACCAGCGTGGCGAACGAGTAGAGAAGATCGCACCGTTCCAAGATAGATGAGCGTATCGAGAAAGACTGTATGCGCGATGCTCTTCAGCGGCTGCGAGTGAGTTCTATGCTCTTGCCTCATTTGCGGTAAACAGTCGCAAAGACTCACCGTGTTGACGCAGGCCGGCTCGACAGTGAGCGCCAAAAGACGATACCAGTCCGGCCAGATCCTTGACCAAAAGCTCTCGATCGCCTCATCGCGCTGCGCGGTGACTGTCGCCGCCTGCCCTGATGGTCCTCCACCGCCGTCGAAACCGGAAGATATCATGTGTGGCGTAGATAACAGCGCTACGCGGAGGACAGCGAATACCGCTGAGAGGTTGTCGGCACCGTCCGATCCGGCTTCGACGATACTGAGCAGATCCGCACTGGCTCGCAAGCACAATGATGCCGCTCGACCGATGATTGGATACAGTCCTAAGAGCGTATTCATTGCTTCGCTACCCATGTCGACGTTCAACGAAGCGAAGAGCAGGTACGTGAACACCCCGAGCTGGGTCGACGCCGCTTCCGAGGTGATCGTCGATACCTGTTGACTTAATAAACCGGGCATCGCAATCTCGCCCCTGAGCAGAAGTAGTGACACCTGCATCAGGATTGAGAGCGTCGTAGTCGGATCACCTGCTAATTGCAACGTTGGGTGCGAACGGATTAGTATGGCCATGCAGCCTCTAGCGCAATCAGCCAAGACGCGCCGTTCGTCGGCGCCAGCCGGTTCATTCTGCCCGCGAGGAGCAAATACGTGGTGTTCCAAGAAACGCAACAGAGTATCGAGCGTGGCCGGTGCGGTTGTCAGCCCGTGGAGAGCCGATCCGGCCAGCTCGAACAGGACGGTCCGGATAGTATCCTCGGTGCCAGACCCCACGGCGACGACCTCGGAAGAGTCCAACAGCCGCGTGAGCGTGTCGCGATCAACAAGGAACCTCGTGAGAGCGAGATGGAGCAATGTCGATGTCTGATGCAAGAGCATCACGCTCGATTCCTTGGACGCTAGTCGAAGCAGACATGCGCAGCTGCAGAGAACGGGGTTTGGATCGAATTCGTGCGCATGCCACTCCGCAACGTGCTTGCCCAGCCGCGTGACGAACGCCCCGTAGTGCAGGACCGCATCCTCGCTGATCTCGTCTTCGAGCGCGCTCGCGAATCTTTTGAAGGACAGCAAGACCTGTTCGACTGTACCTCGATCCCGCTTGAGCACGTCTGCCAGGTCGTTGATCGCTAGATCGACGACTGACAGTTTGACCGTCCCATTGGCGCCCGCGCGTTCTGCGGCGCGGAGCATGTGTAAGGCTTTTGAAAGGTAGCCGCTCGTCGGGGGCGATGTGTGTGCCGCATCGTTCTTAAACAGCTGGATGAAAAGGCGAGATCGGCCGAACGTCTTCACTGCGGTGCGCAGGAATATGCGAGTTTGCTCGATGATTGCTGAGTCACCGTCGTCTTCCGTTTCTCTGACGAGCACAGTCGCCATGATTGCGAAAATGATCCTGACAGTCAGCGCACGGGCTCGACAACCCGAATCTCAAATGCGCTTACGGTATGGCTCTGATCAGGCTTTCCTTGTCGACACGTCCGAGGGCCAGCTGCAGGGTACCAATAGCCAGCAACCGATTCTCTCCACTTCCTTCCAGGATGCGCTCCACGCTTGCTCGCCCAGGTGGCACCGCGGCCGTATTCTCCACAAACTGCGCCAGGCTCTGCAATGCACCCAGAGCGCCTAGCTCGACCGTCCGCGTGCTCTGCTTGAAAAAAGTGGCGTACATGATGTCCAGCAAGACCCGCTGCGTAGAGAAATCGTACTCATGCAGATCGCCAGCGAGGTCGATGATGACGGGGACGAAAAGCGCTCCAACAAGCGCGGTCTTCTTCGAGCGTGAGTCAACCGGCTGAGTACCGATGCTGATCCGGTGAGGCGAGTCGAGTGCCGCTCGAAGGGCGGGAAGGACAAGTGTCGAGACTGGTTCGCCCGGGTACGTGGCGAGAGAGGAAAGTGCTTGAGCTACGTGTCCCTGAAACCGTTGTGCCAGCGCCCAATTGATATCGATACCCATGGCCAGCATATCTAATCCGATGGCGACAAGATTCGCCCTGACTTGCCGTGCGTCAAGCAGGGCCGATATCGTCTGAGACTGCATGTAAATGGGCGTTATGCGGAGCGGTTAGTGACACTCACGCTGCGCGCCGGAGTGATCTGCGAGATCGTTGCGCTCGTTTCCACCAGCAGGTCGTCCATGACCCCCCAGGACAGGACTGTGATTAGAGGCCGATCCGACGCCGCTGAAATCTCGCTTACCGGGCCAAGTTGGCAGAGCAATGCGCAGACGATGCAGCCTCGCCATAAGGCTCAGCCTTCTCTCATCGCTGCTCTGCACCAGGTACTCCTCAAAACAGCTCGATATCGCCGCTAGCTGCGTTGGTAGTATGCTCCGTATAATGACCAGGTTGTCGGGGCCGACGTCCGTGTGATCCAGCAGGGCTTCGAAGAAGAGGATCAGCAAGCCAACGGATGCTCGCCGCCATGACAGATTCTCGGCCGTAAGCGATTCGTCGGCCAGCTCGAGCGTGAATCGGAGTAGCCGTTCTCGAAGGCGAGTACTATGTTTTAGCCGTCAAGCTGGAGCATGTGAGTCTGCAGAAGCTCACCGCTCGCCGTGATGAAACTCTTGCTTGATGATCTGCTCCATCGGTGCCGAGTTCACCGCAAGAAGACGCAGGAAGACTCGGGCCCGAGCTTTACGATCCAACTCCTGCTCCACAAGCTCCCACAGGCTGCGAAGTCAGCCAAAGAGTCATCCGGCAGGACCGGGTAACTCACACCGGGTACAAGGATGCACTGTGTTTGTGCAGCTGCCAGTGAGTTTCAGAAGAGGCAATCATCCACGAAGACATACGAATCCGTCAATATTGGCGGTAGAGGTGGACCTTGTGAAGAGCAGCCACATGAAGTCAAGCAGCATCTCTGTGGGGTATCGGCGGGCCTGAAGCAACTCAATCACCGAAGTGATGACCGTCTCGTCCATGGACATGGGCGACATCGACGTCGTCTGTCTCCGACGTTTTGACATGCTGCATTAAGCGCGGCCCGACTCCATGCCGAGATCGCACTCACCTGGCAGGCTGTTTCGTGTGCATATCGTCCGAGGCCAATCTCGTCTGTGCGACATCCTCGAATGTAACGCCGTACGCTCGCAAAACGACCAACAGCGTCTGTAGGAGCACGTCGAATCTGCTTTCAGCTGCCATCGACATGGCGTTCGGAGAACTTACGAGAGCTTGTCGGGTACCGCTTCGCCCGTCTCATGCTGTACGAAGCCGGCGAGCAACTTGCAGCACAGCGTTGCGAACTCTTGCGGCTCGATCCAAGCAGCGTTGGCATTCACCGCGATGACCAGGTCCAGTCTCGCGTCAAGATCCGACTTGAACGCTTCCTTCAGATCGCCAGCTGATTCCTGTATCACCGAAAGCCGTTTCGCCTGAAGGTCGATGATCTGAACGAGCGTCTCCCATGGGATTTCCACCCCCGAGAACGACAAGACACGGAACCATCTGCACACTCTGGCAAGACCTTCGGGTCCTTCGTTGAGCGTCATCGTCGAGAGAGTCCAGATATCCTGCTCGCCCACGTCGTCCGCGTGCAGATTCCGCCCGGGTCGAGTATGTCGCAGTAAGCGAGGTAATGATCGGTACACCAGGTCCTTCTCGTAAGCTTGGACTTGTTGGGGTCGGCTCAGACGCTCACCTTGCTTGCTAACGTCCCTAGGTCTTCGAGCCAAGCAGTCAACAGGTCCAGATGCACAGAAAACATAACGCCGGCATCCATCATCATCGTCATCCGTTCTAGGGCCTTAGCCGCGATGATCGAGGCGGCCTGGACATCAACAGCTTGTCTGGCCCGTTTGACACGATGAATCGTACCTCATCCGGCTCGGCTTCCGCCATAATTGGCAGACCGTCTGTGCTCTTAGATTCCTCATACACAATATGAGCATACCTGGCTTGAGCTCCCGTTCTGTAATCAGTGAAGAGTTTCACTTACAACGCCGGGTCTTGGTCGTGTAGTGCCTGTAGCCACGGATGACCATACCGAACCTCGAGCATCTTCCGATTGTCCTTGTATATTTGGACGGACGAGTTACCCTTCGCACCATTACGCACGCCAGGTAAACGCCGGTGTTTCGATGCGTAATGCTTGACCACCTCGTGTATGGTCTCATCCTGCCATTAAACCTAGATCCGAGCGGTACCTGATACACTCACCTCTGCCATCACCCATCTAACTAGTGCTGTGCCGAGCCGTTCCAGCGCATATGGAGAGCATAGCAAGCTTGGCCACGCGCGGCTTGACTGCAACGCGAGGGCCACCTCGTTCATCGTGAGGTCAGTGTCCGCCAAAAGGGTCTCGATGGAAAGTATGAGCGCCTCGATAGTGGGCGAGGCGTCCATGAGCAGGGGGAATCCGAAGGAACACCACACGTCCCCCCGCTGTACGATCGTCGTCTGTATCGATCGAACTTTCGGGATCGTGATGAGACCAGTGGACCTAAGCTGGTCAAGGAATATCGTCGCCAGCGCTGGATCATGGACGCCCATATCGGTTGCGAGCGTGCGGACCAAGCTCGACAACTCCAGCGCTTCGTAGGTGTTGCGTGATGGCTCGATCTCCGTTGGTACGAGTTGAGCTGCTTCGGCCGTGAGATATCCTTCCGAAGGTGTCGGAGAAGCGGGCCGTCCCTCAATGGCGGGGGATCGAAGGAGTGCCGTGCAGTATGTCAGGTATCTATTCGAGAAGAGATAGACCTCTCCCGGGATCTGCCCCGAACAGGCCACGTGGGCGTAGTCCGTAGCAGCGGCTGAGGCGCTGGTGTCGTTGTCGCGCAGGAAGTTCTCGTAAGTCCTCAGGTATGGCTCGATGCCCAATAGATCTCCATCGTTCAACCTATTGTCTGGGGAAGAAGGGCAGATCGAGCCGGATGTCAAGCCGTTCTTCAACACCTGACACTGCGTCCACAGCGCACCATACATGATCGCCACTTCGTCGTACGATCGGGCGGAGAGGTCTTCCTGATTCACGCGCAGATGAGCGGTCGCAGCCTCGAATGACGACCTGAACGAGTCCGTGTCGATTAGGAACGGGTTACGACCGACCGCGGCGACCTCATCCACTGTAATGTCTCTGCCGAAGCGACACTCTGCCTTGCCTCTACGACCGAGACTCTCCACGCATTCCTCATGGTAGAGGCGCTGACAGCCGTTCAAGCATGCGTACGCTTGTGCGGTCGAGCCCCAAAGAGGTAAGCGACATTCCTCGCAGAGACTCGCAGTGAAGAGGTTGACGAGATGCAGGTCGTGCTGTCCGATCCGCCGTCTCGTCGCGTTTTCGTCGCCGTACTTGTTCGATGCATCCAGGATTTGCTCGTCCATGCGCGGCGCACACAAGGAGAATTTGATGTAAGCCGCGTACGGTGCCGAGTCGCGAGAAGATACCGTCGAAACCTCGAAAGCGAATCCTTGGCCGTCCTGGGAGTGGGAATAGCAATGTAGATGGCGGGCCTCTTTGCACAACGTGCACAGCAGGCAGAAGCCATCGATGCTGTCTCCGCAGGCGACGCATAGGCCGGCTGATTCCGATGCGGAGGCTCGCGCGCTGATCCGCCAGGGCACGAAGTGATGGTTCTCGGTTTCGTCCTCACGCAGAGCCTTGTCCTGCCCCGTCTCCCATTTGGTGCGTTGGGCGGCGTACGTCGACAAGGCTGGCCTGCGAGCGATGATATTGTGACCTGTCAAGCCGGGATAAAACGTCGAGAGAATATCGATTGCGGTACGTCGTGAAGCAATGGGCGCGAATGCGACGATCTCAAGCAGATCCAACGCCGAGTCTGGTTTCGCGACGAGCAGGATGGCTAGTAGACGATGCACGCGGTGTATCGTTGTCAGCTTCGAGGGTGCAATATCGACGGTAGAGGTGACTGCTAAGAGGATGCGGGGCACGAGGGACGCCAGTCGAAGTGTCAGAGGCGAAGTCGACGTTGTTGCTGAGGTGGTGGCCAGCACGCCCTGTATCGAGTCTGTGCCGAAGAACGCGTTGGTAGGGGATGTAGGGGAGTATTTGAGCCAACCGGGCGAAGCCTTCGGAAGACTCGTTGAGTCTGGCTCTGCCGAAAAGGCAAAGGTGGGTACTAGAGGGGACGACTGTTTTGGTTTGGCAAAGGGGTCTGATCTTAGCATGGGAGTATCGGAGTAGATGCAACATTGCACACACCCTGCCAGCCTGTGGCCTCGGTCTGGTTCCGGCCGCCCCGCTCCTGGGCCAGTTGGTCCAACAGCTCGCTGATCCTCCCTTCCAGCCACTCTGTCACGCGTTCCACCATCCCCCGCCCCATAGTGTATAGGCCGCCTGTGACGATCTCCACCACATCTACCTTGACGCCCCAACCACAGTGGTGATACAGCCAGCTAGCGATATCCAGACAGGCCATCTGCAGTCCCGCTGGGGGTCTCAGGAGCCTGAAAGCGCGCGTTCGATGCAGGCAGTCCACCTCGATGAGACCTCGCAAGACTGCCAAGAGCCGATCGAGCAAGTTCTGCCCGGAGATGATTGTCCCATCGCTGGCTCCGCTTGGACCCGTCGTAGGGGAGGCGGGAATCTGGTCCGGACCGCCCCTGGGCGAGACCGGCGAAGCGAATGAGGTGAAACGCCCAGTCTTCCTCTTGACGTTCGTACTCCGCACATGCGTGGGACTGCTTGATCGGACTTCGTTGTTGGTCGCGAAAAGGTCCAGATCCTGTCGGTCGGCCAGGACGAGCAAGCCCCGTGTTTGCTCGACGAGGTCGCATGTCGCCTCCGTGTCCCAATCACCTTCCTCTAGCAGGATCTCGTCCTCCGCATCCTCGCTGCCAATGCCCAAAGGGGCTCCCGGTGCACCCGTAGTCCGAGCCTGTTCATGCGCACCACTGGTCTGTGCGACACTGAAACCGGTGTGAGCTGCGGCGGCGACAACATGACCAATGCGAGCTACTCGACCCTTTGCTTTGGCTCTCTTCCTCCCTGCGACCTCGCGTGCAGATACAGCCGCTCTACTGAGCAGGTCCGGAGCGGCCTCACGGTTCTCCAGCCGGTCTAGCAGGTGCGAGAGCAATTTCTGCGTCTCATACAGCCCTCGAAGTGACACCTTCTGCTGCTTCGTGCGGGATATGGTAGGGCGACGAAACTTCCGTGCAGAAGGCGAGCTGGGCGAAGGTGGCCCGGGGAATGAATTGGAAGCAGAGGGTGAAGCCGAAGGCGAGATTGCTGGGAAGGAAAGCGATATTTGGCGGGACCGGGGTGACGGCGGTGCTTGGAAGGTCGGCGACGGAGGATATAAGGATGAGTCATCTATGTTTAACTGCCGCATCAGCTTGCTCATCACCTGCTGTGTCTGGCGAGGCCGCTCACTCGAGGCGGCGCAGCTCCCGGACGTCGGCCAAGAGCGCGTCGAGGGTCAGTGAGGCGATCATCCTCGACGACGGGTTCCATGAGCGGGTCGCGGATGCATCAAGGGTCCGAGATCGACCTGTGCGAAGCGGTCGTTGGTGTTTTTGGGCGTTCCACGGGGTATCACAAGGTGAACAAGGTGATAGAGAGATAAAGCGGACGCGGGTCAACGCTGGTGAACATCCTCCACCGGTTGGAATGCGACTTGCTGGCGTCATACATTCACCGCCTAGACCCCTTGGCTTAGTGAAGAATACCCATCCGCCTTCTCTTCGCGTGAGCAGTAGCACTCGCCTGTACAACAGGGATGGCCGAGTCGTCGTCTGCTGCTGGACCATCTCAGCCGCCAGCGGTAAGCTGGCAGATGAACTGCAGCCCAGACCCCCAAGTGACATCACTGACAACAACAGCTGGGTGCACCTCAATGGCGACAATTCACTTTCTTTGACCTCGAAGCGGTTAACGATACGGAAGATCCCTCTCAGCCGCCAAAGGCTGTCCGAGTACGTGAACGGCAGGCGTGTGTAATTGGAGCTGATTCCAGGATGCGACGCCCCCGCTGGTTATAACTCCCACCTCACCCTTATCCCCACTTCCCCCTTCCCTCATCCTCTCGTCGACCAATACCATCACTCTCTTAGATCGCCACTTTGTGCCTACTAGGTCATGGAAAGCATGGGACCAGAAAGGGAGGGCTATAGCGTTGGTGGAAGCTGGGGGTCTGCTCGTCGGTGTGGGAGACGATGAGAAAGGGTTCCCCGTGCTGAAGATCTGGGACTTGACAAGGGATGAGAAGAAGGCTAAGGGCGGTGGCCCTGTCCTGTTGCGCGACGTGCGGATTCAGCATGGTTCTCGGCGGTCCATGGTGAGCTACCGTCCCACTTCCGGTCGATGGGCTGATCCGACAGGTGACTTCCATCGCATTGACGAGCACTCTATCGCATCTCGCTGTGGGCCTCGGGGACGGAACGGTCCTGCTGTACCGGCATCTGCTGCAAAATCTCACGACGAATCCTACGGCTTTGACGTCTTTACCGAAGCCGCGGGTGGTACATGAATCGCCGGAGCCTATCACTGGTCTAGGATTTCGCGAATCAGGATCGACCAGTACGACTAGCTTGAAAGCGCCTGAGAGCGATAAAGGCGGAGCAACTCTCAGTCTATTCGTCGTCACGACGAATCGGGTGTTGAATGCTGTAGTGTCTGGACGAGTGGGCGAAGCGCGGACGATCGACGAAGTGGGGTGCGGTCTAGGCTGCGCTGCAATGGACTGGGAGCGGAGGGATATGGTCATTGCGAGAGATGAAGCGATCTATCTGTACGGCCCAGAGGGACGAGGTGCATGTTACGCATACGAGGGTGAGTGAGACGCTTGGGATGGCGGAAACTGTGTTGTCTCTGACGCCCAGGCCCGAAGAGCTCTATATCGATCTGGAAGCACAACCTGATCATCACGTCCCCGCCCTTCTTCCCCTCGGCAAACTCCAACTCGGCCACCGTGCGGCATTACGTCAAGAGCGATCCAACGAGCACGGCAAGCGACATTGCCAAAGTAACAATCTTCGACCTGCAGAACAAGCTGATAGGGTACTCGGGGACGTTCCGCGAGGGAGTCAGGCACGTCTTCCACCAGTGGGGCGAGATATTCGTTCTGGGATCCGGTAACAAGGTGTGTTCACAGAACGTCCATTGCCCATTGGACTGAATTGCAGCTGTCGCGCTTAGACGAGCACTCGACGATGGCCAAGCTCGAAGTCCTGTACAAGCGGAATCTGTTTACGCTCGCGATCAGTCTGGCCAAGACGCAGGGGATCGGCGAGGCAGGCGTTGCCGAGATACATCGGCGGTATGGTGACTACCTGTATACCAAGGGTGATTACGATGGGTCCATGGCGCAGTTCATCAAGACGCTCGGCTTCTTGCAGCCGTCTTATGTCATTCGAAAGGTTGGCTATACGTGTGTCCGTTCTGAACGAACTCGACTGACTCCAGTTCCTTGACGCTCAACGGATAGAGAACCTCACAACGTATCTGCAAGAGCTTCATGCGCGCGGTCTTGCAAATCCAGATCACACTACTCTCTTGCTCAACTGTTACACGAAGACTGGCGATCGGTCACGGCTCGACGCATTCATCAAGGCCGAAGTGGGCAAGTCCGGCGCGAGCGTGGACGAGCTCCCCTTCGATCTGGACACCGCGATCAAAGTCTGTCGCCAAGCTGGTTTCTTCGAGCACGCTACGTATCTCGCCAAGAAGTGGAATCGGCATGAAGACTACTTGCGGATACAGATCGAAGATGCAGAGCAGTACGGCGATGCTCTGCGCTATTTGAGATCGCTCGGTCCTGAAGCGGTGCGTAGGGATCCTCGGGACGACGCTCATGGCCAGTGCGAGGAGAATATGGTGCTCTACGGGCGGATGCTGCTCCAACATGAGCCGGACGCGACGACTGAGCTGCTCGTTGACCTGTGTTCTGGTCAACTAGGGAAGAAGCCGCTTGTGACTCCGATCACGGATGCCGAAGCTCGAGGACCCAGTGGAGCATCCGGACCTGCAATGTTATCGTACCTTGGCGTCAACCGCGTAGCCGGCCTCTTCACAGGCGACACGGGGTCGACGGCTACGGCCGCCGCGCCAGCAGCAATTCAGCCGAATGGGGATGAAAAGGAGAAGGCGGTGGCAGAGCCGGAGAACGCCTCGGACGAGAAGCCGACGTATACTCCTCCATCGCCACGGCAGTACTTTGCCCATTTCGTGGACCACCACGAGTACTTCATCAAGTTCTTGGAGTCGGTGGCCGCTACGCTATGGGGTCAAATCGTCACCGCAACGAATGAGGCGACTGGCGCTCGTCCCGACCGGCCGTCAGATTTGCTGGACTCAGATGACCCCGTTGTCACCGACCAAAGAGCTGTATGGAACACCTTGCTCGAGCTCTACCTCGCATCGACGAAGTCGGACCAGGCGCAAGTAGCAAAAGCGGCGAGCACGAGGGCGCTCAATCTACTCGCCGACCGTGAGAAGCCGCTCGATCCCGTCCACGCTATGATCCTCTGCTCGACAGCTGGTTTCACAGACGGTCTCGTCGGTCTGTGGGAATCGATGGGGATGTACGAGGACGTTCTGAGGTTCTGGATGGATCGGGATAGGTTACACGATGCCGCGAAGGCGAATGGCGACGGAAAAGTGAATGGCACGACATCGCCGGAGGAGCGCACGCCGTCCGATGAGGTTTTGCGGTGCCTGGAAGCCTATGGACCGACAAATCACCACTTGTACCCCCTTGTACTTCGGTACCTCACTTCGTCACCGCGCGTGCTCTCCCGCCATTCAGCACAATTGCCTCGCATCCTCGCTACGATCGACGAAGAGCGCATCTTGCCACCCCTCGCCGTTATCCAGCTTCTCTCGAGGAACGGCGTCGCAAGCGTCGGAACCGTCAAGGACTGGCTCAAGGCAAAGGTCGAGGAGACGAGGCAGGATGTGGAGAGCGACAAGCACCTGGTGGAGAGTTATCGGACGGAGACGAAGGAGAAGGAGAAGGAGCTCGTTCAGCTCGCCGATCCATCAGCGCCGGAGGTCTTCCAGGTCACACGGTGCGCTTCGTGTCAGACCCAGCTGGATCTTCCAAGTGTACACTTCATGTGCAAGCACTCGTACCATCAGAGGTGAGTTATCAGCTCCATAACGTCGAGCATGAGTTAAGGTGCCAGATGCCTGTCTGACTCGGAACCGGAGTGTATCCTGTGTGCCAGGCAACATTCCATCATCCGGGAAGTGCGACGGGGGCAGACGCGTTTGGCAGATCGACATGATCTGTTCGTCAACGAGGTGCATGACGCGGACGATGGATTCGCTGTCGTTGCGGGAGCGTTCGGCCGGGGTCTTATGACCAAGAAGGTCGAGGGACAGTAGAGTGTGCGGGCGAAAGTCGCAGACACGGATGCATAGTCGACCCATCGGACAGTACACCTGTAGGCAAGCCCGGTGCGCATCTCGCGATTCATCAATAATGCATACACATGCATGGTACAATGGAGAACTGGAACTCGTCAGATCTGTTTGACTACACATCAGCCAGGTACGACTGCGGTCCCGGACTTCATGACCCACCTAGATCGGCATACCGCTCTTTACGGTCCGAGTCAATTATCGCCAAGCGCTCCAGCAGCGCCCGAGCTTCCTGCTTCAATTTGCCAGCCTGATCTTCTTTTGTTGTCTCAAGCTTGGCAAGCAGAAGAGTGTAGTCCGCGAGCGCCAGCATACACCCTGTGCGTGAGCCCAGCGCCTGGTATAAGTCTCGAGCTACGCACACCTCGAGTCCGGCTCCATCTCGTGCAGTTCCCTTATTGAGTCGATCTCTTTCCGCAGGATAGCTTCATCCGGCTCTGACGGTCAGCTGCCATACAATAGCAACGGTTATGCGACCCACTTGCGCCAGTCAGCCAGCGATGATACAACCATCCGCTTTGATCACCGGGATCCGTCCATAATGCCTGCCTGACAAGCTCGTATTCTGCCATGAGCTGATTGTAACACTGGGACCGGAAGACTCACCCTTGTCCTTCTCTTTCGAGACCTGTTCCTCCGGCATATCCGTCCACAATCCACCAAGGATTTTCGTACGGCAATGCCACGCCGAGAAGTTGGAAAAATTCGCCTCGATCTTCTTCTGCGTGTATTTCAACTCGTCGTGTGGCGTACGGGGAGGGTTGTAGCTGGCAGGGAGGGATTTGAGCACGTATCGGCGGTACGCCCATGCGTGAACTGACATCAGTGCGCGCCAGTGCTGGTGCAGCAGAGTGGACTCACAGTTTCTGGCGTCCATGTCTAGCATTTTCTCGATGAGCATCAGCTCCATCTTCCAGAACTCGTTCCGCCATCCCTCTGTCTCGTCTGGCCCGAGCGGGACGGACTCGAGACACCATTTACGGTGGTTCCATATCCAGTACACCTTAGGGTGGACTTGCAGGTAAGCTGTCGTGAGGCGAAGATCCGTCGTCAAGAGCTTGACCTTTTCACCTGGTGTCCTGTCTGTTCAGGATTGCCTCTGTTGGGGCGGAACGCGCGTTTCACTCACGACGTCGGGAATAAGCCGTTGAGAAGGATGAAGCGGCGGTAGTTCCATATAGAGTAGAATTCGGGGTTCAGGTCGAGCAGCTCAGTCGTCTTGGCAAGAGCTTCCGGCGAGTAGTCCTTGGCTTTCCGCTGCCAGTCAGGTTTTTGCGCGCTCATGGCGAAGTACGCTCGATGCTCACCCGGGCCAGCACGTCCTGCTGCAGCGTCACATATGCCTCAATCTTGGCCTGTTCCTTCACCCGCTTCGCTTCGGCGGCTTGCGCGGACAGGCGAGATCTCTTGACGCCATGCTGAGATCAGCTAGGCTCGACTGCCCTTAACAGCGTACCATTGCTTCGGGTTATATGTATCGTCTGCCATATAAGCAGCCCCGATAGCGACAGCATCATCCCCGCGGCTCTCATGTGTGGACCTGAAACGTCTCTCGGAGTTCCAATCAATCTCCGCAGTGCCTCCCGGGCTCGTTGGCCACTCAAGCTGTAACTTGAACGTCCTCATGTTGTCAACCTCGCGCTTTTCAACGTCGACAACAAGATGACAGAGTGAGTCAATCACACAAGCTGATCTCGCCCAGCTGGGGTCTGCCATTTGACCGGACTGACATCCCAGATACTGGGTATCGAAAAAGCAGTACTGGTGCAAATACTGCAACATCTACATCCGTGATGATGCGCCGGTAAGTCTAATGCTCCGGCTTCTAGGTCTGGTCGCTTTGTGCTGACGCTACACAGTCACGCAAACAGCATGAGACCGGTCTCAAGCACCAAGGCAACAAGGAGCGGTTCATCCGTGACCTGTACAAAAGCGGCAACATGGCGAAGAAGGAGAAGCTCGCGGCTGAAGCTGAAATGGAGCGCATAAACGCTGTGAGCTCGCCCCTTAGTTTTTCCTATCAGTGGACTCATTGTCAGGCAGCAGAAAGCGCATACGCAAAGGATGTTGGTGCAGGGCACGCCGCCCCTGGTAGGCTCCATCCAGGCCTCACCTCGTCGTCTTTCGCTTCGTCCTCGAAACCGCGCGAGAAGCCCAAGGGCGACAAATGGGCCAACTATACATCTGCTAAAGACCTCGGGATCGAAGATCTCGATACGAGTCAGACAGCGTACGAAGTCGAGCAAGAGATCAAAGGCCGCGCGGCGCGGGACGTGGGCAAGTGGGAGGAGGTCGTCGAGACGCCAGTGCAGGCATACACGGATGCCGAAGCGAGTGGAACGTATAAGCGGAAGCTGGGCGAGTATGGCGTGGACGACAATGCGGCGGAGGGCGAGGAGTTCAAGTTCGCGCATCGTGATAAGCGGCCGCTGCGCGATCCGTACGCGACCGACGACTGGGACCCGGATGCGGTGTTGGGCAAGATGAAGATCAAGACGAAGGAGAGCGGAGGGACGGCTAGCGGAAGTGGGGGTGCGTTCGTATCGAAGCCGCCGCCGGTCGAGTTCAAGCCGGCGGGCGTGGATCTGGATCGGGAGAAGTGGACGGGAAAGCTGGAGATCCGGACGGGGTCGAGAAGCCCGGTGAAGCCATCGCAAGAGGAATTGGTCTACGTCAATGGAGGATGGAACAAGCTTGAAGAGGACGAGGACGGTGGAGCAGGAGTCGAGGACGCCGCTGGCGAAGGATCGGCGTCGGGCGAAGCGAAGGACGTCAAGCCTGACCTGGCCGTATCGGACGCGGCAGACACGAAGGCAAACATACCGCCCAAGGATACCGAAACTACCGACGTCAAACCTGATCTGGAAGCAGATATTTCAACCTCGCAACCAGCAGCGGCCGCGTCGAGCATGTTCAAGAAACGGCGTGCGCCTCCTGGAGGGCGAAAGAAGTGACAAAGTCGAAAGATGCATCATACAGCGTTGTAATATGCCCATGCCACGGTCTACACAGCTCGTAATCGGCCAGCCCCCTAGAACTTCCTCGACTTGGTGACTTGGCTGATACCGGTCTTCTCTCCGGAGTAAGATCCTCCCAGGGCAGCCTGTCCGCCCTTGAATACAGCCCGCTGCGAGCCGACCTTCTGCTTCGCCTTCTCGTACGCCTGCCTCTTCTTGACACGGGGGTTCCGGCCCGTCTTGGCTCGACGAGGCGTGAGGCCCCTGTTCTTCTCGATGGCGCGAGTGAGCGCTCGAGGTCCGCCTTCGTGCGACTCGTCCTCGAACGAGGCGCTGCCGGTCAGCCCTGATCAAACACAGACACAGAATCACGCACAATTTGGCAGCTCGGAACTCTTCGTGTGCGGCCTCCTTCGCCTCCTGCTTGTCGGTCTTTCTCCGCTTGACAAGATCGTAATACGCATCCCCGTCATCGCCATCGGCATCGTCGCCGTCCTCGTCCCGCACCTCCCTTGCCCGCTTCTTGTCCTTCTCGGTCCACTCGCTGCCGTCCAGGTCCTCGCCCACGCCGCCTTGGCTGTTCTTGCGCAGAGCGGCATCGCGAGCAGCCTGTCGATCTCTGTGCGGAATGTCTTCGTCTCCACCGAGCCGCTGAGCCCTTGCTGCTGCACGTCGAGCGGAAGTCGAGGCAATCTTCGAAGTGTGGAACTGCAGAGACCTCTTCCGTCGCTCTTTGTCGGTAGCGTCGGCTTCGTTGAGTGCCGTCGTGTCGCCAAGGATGTCGTCGGAGGCCGTCGTCCGGTCCTTCGACTTGGTCTTCTTCGATGCCGAAAAGAAGGCTGGTTCTTCGAGCGGCGTGAATTGATGCGCAGACGAGACATCGTCGTCGTCCTCCATGGAAGCGTCGTCTGCGTAGAGGTCCACAGCCTCTGTCTTCTTCTTCTTGTCCTTCTTGTCCTTCCTTTCCTTCTTGCCCTCCTTGCTCTTCTTCTCCTTCACCTTCGACTTCTTGTTCATCTTCGCCTCCTCTTCCGCGTCTTCCGCGCCCACATCTGCCAACAGATCATCGAGCTCGCCATCCTCCAAGCCGGCAGTATGCCACAGCCCCTGCATGTCCTCCTCCTCGTCGTAGTATCCCTCCACTTCCTCCTCTTCGTCCTCCTCATCGCCAGCCCCCGCTCCAGCCGTCCTGCCTGCGCCGCCCTTCGTCGCCGCGATCTGCTGCATCATAATGCCCGCCTTGCTGTTCTTCATCAACCGCGCCAGCTCCTCGTCCTCTTCCGTCCGCTCGCCATCTTCCAGCGGGTCCACGTCGGATGACTCGCCCGCGGCGAAGTCCAGGTCTTCCAGCATCGCCACGCCCTCCTTGAGCTGCAACAACCGGGTCAGGATCGGGTGAGAGGCCATATCGGGTCGCGAGTCGGGTGGAAGCGCGCAAAGGTGGATATAGAATGCCAGCGTCGTCGCGTACGTGATGAGCGTTTCTGCCGTCAGTATGGCTGCGAGCATAATAATGCAATGTCCGCTCACGGTAGTGCAGCCATCCAAGGCCTTTGTGCAACGACTCGTTACCCTCCTCCTCCTTCATGATCTCCTCGATCCCCTTCGCCGTCTTGCGGAGCTTGTGCACGACGAGCGGAAAGTCCCTGGCCAAAGCGATCTTGACCGGCTCGTACGTCTCCAGGTGTCGAAGAAGGACCGCTGGATCGGTCGTCTCCGGCGCAGCGACCACAGGCCGGACGACTTCCTCTTCCTTCTGCTCGGCACTGAAAATCAATCTCTGCTCGCCATCATGACGGATTCCCCCGTTACTCACCTGACTTGCGTCACGGGCACCTCCTCCAATCCCCAATCCTCAACCCCACCGAACGCTTCACGCGCTTTACGCTGCAACCGCCTCACTTCCCTCTCTTCCATCTCCCTGTCCTCCTCCCGCTTCTCGTCATACTCCCCTTCGACCTCCTTCTCCCGTCGATTACTAGGCTTGGAATAGTACTGCCTTCCCCATCCTTCCTCTTCGTCGGAAGACCCGGATCCAGAGTCCTCTTCCTCCTCATCGTCGCTCGATTCGATCGGTTTGCCGAATCTGCCCTTGCCCGTCAAGTCCACCTTCTTCTTCTCTTTGCGGCCCTTCGCAACCGGTAACTCGTCCTCCTCTTCGTCCTCATCCTCCTCGTCTTCACCTTCATCATCGTCTGACCCGCCTTGAGTCATCTTCGGCATCTTCAGCGCAAAGACCTCTTCGCCCTGTTCCCCATTGATATCGTCCTCATCGCTCTGCTCCGCATCATCGAAGTTGATCTGATCTCGCTTGAACATGACTGCCCATGAGCTACGGTCCACGTCGAGCGGACCAGCGGCGACTTACATTCGTCAACACCGCCCTTCTCGAGCGTGTCTTCGTAATTTTCCATCTTGTTAATTGTTGAGCTCGATGCACGAGACTTGGACGATCCGCCGGATCCGCCAGACTTTCCTCGTCCCTTTCGTCCCATGATAGATGATAGCTTATAACAGGACAAAGGTATAGATACACTGAAAGTAGTGACTGTCAACTTTTGCGAGGACGCTTTGCCGACCAGGCACCGCGCGCCTGACGACTTCGAAAAGTAGGCGCAATCAGGATTTCGGAGCCTATCATTGAACTCCAATCCCCTTCATTGTCAAGTCGCAAGAACAGGGCTGATACATGCATGCATGCGTGCGTGAACGCTCGTAATAAAGGAGGCATCTGGATACGTGTATCATGAATTACGATCGGCCTGTCCAAACAGTCGTTTACTGGAAATCTCAGCACCAAGTCACCCAACGATACCGCCTCTCACTCACACGAATCCCGGTGTCCTGATCTCCCCCTTCCCGGTCGTAGACCACATCTCTCTCGGCCAGTAATCTTGCAAGAAGACATACGTATGACCGGCAAGGATTCCCACCTGATGCGTCAGCTCATTGAAGCAGGAACGCATGCGCAAGAGCTCACGATATCGCCCACGGCTGCCTCGAACCCGCCTTGCAGGAGCCACGAGAAAGCTACGAGGGCCATGGGGAGGTATGGCGCGGTGATACTACTGTTAGCTCTGCGGCAAGGACGAAGCAAGAAGCTGACGTGATGACGCCAAAGAGGGACATCTTGATGGATGGATTCCGGCGGGACCAGATATACACGAGGGCAAAGGAGAGCGAGGAAGAGAGGAAGGGCATGGTCAGCAATGGGGAGATGATCTGGGCATGAGCAAGACGAACATTTGAGAAGATTGTTCGCGCACGATGAGGAACGTCGCGCAGAGGAAAAGGAGCCAAACGTAGTCCGCCCGGCGGTTCGAGAACGAATTCTCCTCCAGTAGTCTAGAATAACGCATTCTACACATCAGTGGTCGAGATCGGGTCAGATCGAGCATGGAAGGCTTTGCAAGGGCAAGCAGGAAACCCATAGGTGGTGACGAGCTGGGGAGAGCAATGATGATGTGGATCATTACGCACATGAAGAATAGGTGAAATGCGAGGTCGAGGGAGAGTGGACCAAAGTAACAGAATGTCGTGATGAAGCGCCATATCTGGCGTGGTCAGCAGGATCCTCCCTGTCCTTCACGGCGAGAAGGCGCATCTCGTCGCTATGCCTTGCTGGATGTTGGGGGTCGCCTTGACTCACTTGCATCTTATACACGGCAGCCTTCCATGAGAAGTAAAGCTGGAGCGGCACCACAGCTTGACATTCCTGCCTCGTCAGCGTATGACCCCAGCGACAACGCCGCATTCGAAAGAGAGGCCTAGGACAATACGGACGTCCCACTCACCACGGCCAAGCTTGCTCCTACGGCGGCGATCACCCAAGCGCGTGTCACCGGAGGGATGTCGGTGATCCACTGCTCTACCGGCTGCGCCATGGTCGCTCGTTTCCCAGCGTTGCAACGTCAAATCGGCCGTGACCACGCCTCTATGCTAGCAAACTCTGGCGACAATGGCTATCGAGTTTCGGAGATGTTGATGATGACAGAGCGAGCTACAAAGGTCGCGGTGGAGGTGTTCGACACGCTCGCCCCTTCGCTTATTCACGCCAACACCAGCCGCACCGTCATTCTCGCAAACGCCAAGCTCGAGTCGAATGTTCACAAGTGTTCTGGTACCAGCCCGCGCGGGCGACATTGAGACGGTGACAGAGACGGTGACGTAGAGCACAACGGGACATGCGTGCACATATCAAAGAACACCCAAAAGACCTCGTATTATAGTATTACATGCCTCGCGCATACCCCTCAAGGAGTCTCCTTCCCACTCGCCAACCCCCAGAACTCATCGAACCCGACGTGATCTCTGTCGTCCCGCTCGCTCATCCTCCCCATCCTCGCAACATCAGCCATCTCTACGCGGTACATCCTCCCCTTGTAGTCGATCACCCTCGTCTGGCACGTCTCGTTGAAAATCGTAAACGCCATGAAGACAATGCACAGGTATCCGAGGTCGGCGGTGTTGAAAGCAGTGGAGATGGACGACCGGATGTGCAGGGCGTAAGTGGGGACGAATGCGAAGCCGGCGGTGTAGCCCAGGATGGCGAGGACGTCATTGAACCATATCTTGGTCCTGGCCATCAGCGGATGGTCCGTCGGTCGGGTAAGAACTGGCTTACGGGTTGCGGTACGAGCGGCGGATTGCGGACAAGTGACAGAGGGCGAGGAAGAGGTATAGCGCGATCGCGGCGACAGCGAGGGTGGATCGTTCGGTAATGCTGGAAGCGATGATATCCGCGGCGCTGCGGATCAGCGCGAGCGCCCTGATGGCAATGGGCTCGGCTTACCCGTTGATGGATCGCTGCCAGATCTGAAGGAACGCATAGCCGAGGGATAGCTCTGCGGCGTGGCAGCTGCAGCTAGAGTCGTCGAAGGTCTCGTTCATTGTTGATGTGTGGTGATGTTAGCAGCGGCGAGCGAGTATTGTATGGTCAGTTGTATGTCGATGCGACAATCGTGTTGGTGGGAGTACACTTGCGGAATGGAGTTGGGGGGATTGACGAATGAGCGCTGTTATATATGCCGGCGTTGACTTGTCGACTGAAATAATGTCGACTGGGATTTCTGGCGACTGGACGTTGCAGTCGGTCGGATTCGCGATGAGTGCCTGGCTCGACGACCGGTCGAGATGTGTCCCTGGGGACACGACGATGAAGCCCTGCATCGTTGTGGCGAGTGAGGGCCGGTCGGCAACTGTGACTGGATTCACGCCACTCGTGAGGAACGGGGCTAATCGCCTTGCGGGTTGGAAGGAGCTGCCTCCCCAGATGTTCCCGGTGCTCGCCACACGCGCCGAACGCTGAGATGCATCCGCTTCAGTTACATGATGTGACCATTGCACGCAGGCTGGAAATCAACATGGGTCTCAAGGATGGACCCATAACATACAATGAACAACGCTCCTTCGAGGGATCCTCCTTTCGACCGTCCAGCTGCGTCGCGACCAGGTCCCGCTTCGGTTGCGAATGAGATTGCGACCACCCCCAAATTGTGTACGACGCCCTCCCGCCGTTTCGCCTCCCGACAGCCATGTACCGGCCGGCCACATCCGCCAAATCTCCAACACCGCCACCCTTCGAGCTGTTGCTTTCCCTTGGCGGGTGTTATAACCCTCGCAGCTCATTCTGCATGGTCTTAACAAAATCCCGGATGGCATCGCGGATCTCGGGCGCGATAACGAGGTATTTCTGTTCGGGCAGCGAGAGCAGTAGACCGTCGTAACGTTTTGCTTCCGCTAGCGTGTCCTCGAACAGCTCTTTCGAATAGAACTGGAAGCACACCGCTACCATCAGGTACCGCTCATTAGTTCGGACACGCATCGCTTACCATCTTCCGTTTTCAGACGGTTCCTTTCCCTGTCCCACAGATGCAGCTGGTCGACGATGGTCGGGTGAAGCAAGGGTGGGGGCTAGATGGTCAGTCGATATTTAAATCACGTCCGTGCAAGTTCGTACCGTGCTGTACATTTGCGGATGGGCGTGACTGGCCAAATAGCTGATGATCTGCGCATTAGCGGTACTGTTGTCCGTTTAAGAAGGCAGCTCACCTGGTGCGCAGATATGCCTTTCTCCATAGCCGCTTTTACGTGCGTCCTATCAAGCTTGCCAACAACTAGGTTCCTGTATCTGATCTTGATATCGACGAAGAGGTTTAGAATAGCAATCTCCAGCTCGTTGGCTGCACGTCAGTCCGCTGACAAGCGCTGCATGAGACACAATGCTCTCACCAGTGTAAGCGTAGATCTTGTAGTTGGTCTCCAGTATCAAGAACCGCTTCTCATCCGCTGTTTGACTGCCTAGACTGCCGACATCGCCCGAGCAGAGCGAGGTCGCCAGATGTGTAGGATAGAATTGGTCGCCTGGTTGGCCGGTCTCATCTCTTGGTCGATAGATGAAGCCGTATGATTCGAGGTCCTCCAACGCGGACAAAGCGTCAGGGAATGACTGGGATGCGGAGTATGCCTGCACGTCAGCTCAACGGCGCACGTAACTGGGTTCAGCGCGTACTGTGCCGAGCTGCATGCAGCCTAGGCTGAAGAAGACCGAAAGTACGATAGCGGACCGCTGATCGGTTTGCTGTCATGAGCTTCCTGAGACGCACATGCGCCTGAAAGCGCACCTCCTGTAGCGTAAGGTAGTAGATCAAGATCTGCCAAAGCTGCGTCTGCCTCTCTTCGAGCAGGAACTGGAACCCCTTGGACGTGATTGTTAGGCGGTCGAGCGAGTATCGCTGGTCCGTCGCATATCTATCATCAGCACGTATGATGACACGGACACGGGTCACGTACGGATCAGACATCAGTCCACTAGCATGCAGCAATTGCAGCACCTCCTTCCTCGGCTTCTGCGCCCTCACCCCTCCGTCTAGACCAGACGACACCATGTATTTCAGGATCGCCTGTTTGTCAGATACACGGCACCAACATTGCGCTGACCAGCCCACCTCCCATGTGTCCTCGCCATACACGATCAACTGTTCCTGTGTCGGTACCTCCTCCTCCGGATCTTGCTCAAACGGGACGCCAAATCCATTCGTGGTACCCCTGAATATAAGCTCATTCATCGCTCGTAGACGCCGAGCTCACAAGCCTGTCAACGCATTCCGTAATCCCGTCTTGAAGGCATCATTGAACGGCCACTCCATTCTATTCTTCTTGTGCTGTATCGGATGCAGGATCTTCCTGTTGAGCGCGGGTTTGAGCAGCTCCTCCGGTCTGATCGGTGAGCAGCCCACCTACTACACCCAGCTTCCTCGGCTCACATTTGCAGCGACGCGCCCACGTCGATCTGGCAGAACTGTTTAAGGTCTGCTGCTCGTATTGCGCCGTATGACCAGATGTTGTGCATGATGATCTGGCCGCACACTGGGGGGAGGAGTCTGGACGTTAGCTCGGTATCGTTCCAGTACTGCCGAACTCACCTGAGGATGCAGAGGCATACCGCCGATGAGCGGTACAGCTCCTCGTAGTATGATTGATGTTGTCCATCGAGGAATGTATCTAGCGGCAGTGTGGGCGACGTGGTGGAGCTGGAGGAGGCTTGGCCTGCGGTCGAGAAGGACGGCTGGACCATGGCGGGTGACGTATGTTTGTGATTGGAGTGGACGAATCGTCACTGCCGTCGGGTCGTGCGCGCAGAACCGGTCGACGTCGGTGGCCTCTGGACTTGCCAACTGTAAGTTCTGCTTGAAAGGCCGACGAAGCGGGGTCTGTACGTATACGTGTGCACCAAAGCAAAGCGAGCGGAGGAGAGGTCAAGTTGCGAGATGAGGTGTGTTGAATTGCCGGAATTTCAACCGATGCCGAAGTCATTCATCACCCTTCATCTTGGGCAGACACTCCGCGTACATATCTGATCCGTTTACATTTGGACAGGCATCTCACGTACCTCGATGCCCCTCGCAATGCCGAATAATCTGTCTCACGGGCAGACACTCGCCCTCACGGCGCTAGCAACGGCTATCACGACCACCTCGCTCATCCTCTCGTTTCAGGCTCTTCGGCGGGAACACCGGACCGAGAAGCTCAAGCGAGAAGTCGGGGAGGACGTCGATGAATGGGAGAAGAGTCGAGCGGGAAGCGGGGTGGCCACGCCCGAAGAGCGGGCGGAGCGGTTCGCGAGGGGTGTCAACACGCCAAAGGCGCAGAGGGAGTGGGCCAAGGGCGAGTTTGATGAGGGGTTGATCCGGGAACAGGTGAGTTCGGGGCAGCATGTCTCCTCGTGAATACTCGCGGGCATCTCGTAGATGTCGAGCATGAGCTATGCTCATCCCAGCTCACGCGGAATTACAACTTTTTGGGCGAGGAAGCGATGGCCAAGGTCCGGGATGGATACGTCGTGGTGGTCGGGTGCGGAGGCGTCGGGAGCTGGTGTGCTCTAATGCTGCTGAGAAGGTATGCTTCAGCCAGATTAGGACCAGAACCTGTGCTGATGACAGCGGCGTCGGCAAGCTCTTACTCATCGACGTAAGCTGATACTCCCTCGGTGACCTCGACTGACCCAAGTTCGACCTCACGACCCTCTCCTCCCTCAACCGCCATTGCTGCGCTACGCTCGAGGACGTCGGGACGCCAAAGGTCGTCGCTATGCAGAAGTTCCTCAAGAAGATCGCGCCTTGGGCGCAGATCGACATACATGTCGGCCTGTGGCGGAAGGGCGAGGGCGATCGGTTGCTCGACGGCGCAGACTGGGTCGTCGACGCAATAGATAACATCGACACGAAGGTGGATCTTCTGACTTATTGCGCTAAGAACGGCATCAAGGTGTTCTCGAGTATGGGCTCCGGGGCCAAGCGGGACCCGACGCGAATACAGATGGCGTGAGTTGAACGATCGCTCTGGTGTGCAGATCTCTGGATTCATATTGATGCCAGCGACATCTCAGAGACGTACGAAGACCCGCTTGCCCGTTCAGTCCGTCGCAAGCTGCGTCTGAACGGCGTACCGGGCGGCATCCCGTGAGCTTCCGTGTCTCTTTGTTCCGCAGTACAGCTGCTGATTGCAGCGTCGTGTACTCAACCGAGGTCCCGGGCGAGGTCAAGCTCCTGCCGCTTGACGAGGAAGAGTTCAAGCGCGGGGCAGTGAAAGAGCTCCAGGCATTCGACGACTTCCGAGTCCGGATCCTCCCAGTTCTGGGTCCCCTGCCCGCCATTTTCGGGCTCAATATCGCCACGGCCATCATCCTCTCTTTGGCCGATAAACCCCTCACGGACATGCTGGCGATCAAGAACCGGAAGAGGACGTACAACGCGCTCAGGTCGAACCTGTCCGAGCGGGAAGCACGGTGGAAGGGTCTCGAGCTGCAAGAAACGATAGGCGTGTCCACCGAGGACCTCGGCTTCGTCTTTGAGGATCTCTACGGCGGGAAGTCGACTTTCGCACCGCATGTGGTGCTGGCAAAGCCGGCCGCGGCGAGGTGGAGGAAGGACCGCGAATTGACCCCGGACAATATGGTGATCCTCTCACCTGCCGACGCGAAGAAGCACGAAGCCGAGTGCCTGAAGGGCGACAAGACCGTGGAGGAGGTATGGGGCGAGGACAAGGTCGCGCTGGTGGAGCGCAAGCTGGCCGAGGCGAGGAGAGTCCTCGCTTGGCGGAACGAGTGAGGAATGAAGTGAATTTCGTGCACAAATACATAATCTCGTTCCATCTAGCTGTCATATGTCGCACATGCCACTCCTTGCATTATCTGTCGGACTTTGACCCTGATGGGTCGCCGCCCGCCCGCCATGGGAGCACAGAGTGATTGCCATCGCCGTCGCACTTGGATCTGTTTATTGCTTGCGACTTGCGAGAGCCGTCCGCCTACCTATCGGCGCAGTGATGCAACTGCAGCTTCCCTTCCCCAATTGCCCGCCGCTCAATCTCGATAATCCCACAAATCCCTCTCGCTATCATCCTGCTCGCGCTCCTCGTCTTCAGAGTCAAACGCGTCCCTGAAGTCCTCCATATCCTCATCGGCATCTTCATCCTCGGGGTAATCATTCCGGTAGTAGTCTTCCTCGTTGCTATCCTCGTCCGCCTCGTCCTCTGGCTCGCTCTCGGAATTCGAATCCTCATCCATGATGTCATCGTATCCGAGCCTGGTCATCAGCGTCGCCTCACGTGGGAGCCTAGTTACTCACAAAGCGCCGATGTTCACACCATCACCGACGCCCAACGGCAAGGCAGCCGATGCCGTGGGTCGGTTGTCCCGGTAGTACAGGTCGTACACGTACGTCTCCGTCTCGGACGCTCCGCCGTTCCTGCTCGCTGCTTTTCGCGTGCTCTTAGCGGGCGACTCGACTGCTGTCAGCCTTGTGTTCTCTCGCTGGGACATGCAACTCACACTTGAGAACATCCTCCAACATGGACAGGAACGGCGCCATCTCCTTCTGCTCTTCTTCGCTTGGCAGAGACGCTTTGCGGGACGGTCCCGCCGAGACCGCTTCGGCATCGACAAAGGTCAGAGGCGATCCTTCTGTTTCGCTGCCAGTCAGCCTCAGAGACCAGACCTTGAGGAGTGATACTTGCTCGGCGTATGTCCGCACCCGTGGAGGTAACATCATCTGTGTCATGGGTGCCAAGGGCGGGACGACCCGGTACTTCATCTGCTTCGTCGGAGGTTGGGACGAAGTGTGCGAGCTCGCGGACTGAGGAGGTGGGTCTCGGGAATCGGCTGATACGTCCGTCTGTGCGCCTGCAGTGGCTTCTTGCTCGGGAGCGGGAGACGTCGAAATTGGCGCATCGTTTGCAGCGGCTGCTTCTGGTTGAGGTGGTTCTAGTGATGGAGAGGGCGGTGTTGCCGTTCCGTCCGGCGTACCGGCGAGCAGGCCGCGGATACGTGCCTGCTATGAGCCATGATCCTCCATTGCGGGGCCAGCGACTGAGCTCTCCATGTGAAAGACTCTCCCAGAGGGATGGCATGACTCGGACCTACCCTCAGAACCGCACCCTCCTCTCCCCGTCCAAGCCATGTATCCGGCACCGTCTCCGCCAGCCTGAACACCCCGCGGGTCTTGCCTAGTGGGCTGATCTGCCTTTGCTTCTTCACCCGGCCGGCTCCATCCTGTATGACTGCTATGAGCTTCGCTCACAATAGGCGAAGTCGGCGGTGAAAGTGCCGGG
>JAHXHD010001355.1:0-13472 GCA_019857685.1 Papiliotrema terrestris | reverse complement strand
GAGGTGGTGGTGGTGGTGCAGAAGGAGAAGGAAGAGGAAGAGGAGAAGGAGGAGGTGAAGGAGGTGATGGTGGTGGTGGAGGTTGTGATTGTGCAGACGACGTTGATGGCCTTGTAGAATTTGAGGACTCCAAATGCCCTTGCGTGGACGTTTGTGGGTTTATAAGGGGAGGGAGAGGAGGAGGGGGCGGTAGTTGAGGTGTGGTTCCTAGTCGCTGCAGTATCGGAGGCGCATGTGACGAAGCTAGCAACCCAAGAGCAAAGGTGCCAGGCCGCTTGGGTGTCGCTTCCCTCGGCAGCCGTTCCACACGTCCTCTTGTTGGCGCCACCGGTCCGGACGGGTCTTCTTCGGATGATTCGGTGCGATTTGCCAACGGCAAGACCACAAGATCACGACCAGCTGCGGGATCGTTCTCGCTAGCCATGGTGTGTTCGTCTGTGGTCCGATAACGTAGTGTAGAGGAGCCGATCGTGTCAGGGGTCGCCACGTCGACAGCGGTGGTAGGTACCAAATTTCGAACTTCCGACTGGAATCTTGCCAAGGCCAAAGACCAATCCTCGTCCCTACCGTCAGCACCAACCCGCCCTGGACAAGACCCACAGATCCACCACGTCGAGTATCTGGTCTCCGAAGCGGGCTAATATAGTAAAGAGCTTGACCTTCAGCTCGCTACAATTAGCTTCGCGTTTGACTCCCGCCTCCTGTCTTGCGAGACTACTCACTCGGCGCTATCGCGCGCCAGAGCGGCTGAGCAACTGTGCATCAAGTCCGTCAACGCGTCCTCGACTCCCTGTACACCATGTGCAGCACGCAGTAACCTTCCGGCCACTGCATGTATCCCGCCTTCCGCCTCCGAGAGGTTCAGCCATTTCAGCTCCGCCCAATCTCCCCTTGATTCGTCTTCGTATAGGTTCATCTGCGTGATGCAGCTGTCCGGAGGAGACTGATGTCGTAGCAACTACGGTCAGAAGCTAGGATGGGGCCATTCACTCGACCCGACTCACTTCCATCGCGATGCTCAGACCTCTCCGGTCCAGCTCGCCCCGGATCTCACACCTGCCCTCCAGGCCATCGGGCGTGTTGGCAACGGCGTTCAACAGCCCCAAAACCGCAACGCGCCATTCCCAAATTCCGTCGGTCTCCGACCGCCGCCCTTGCCCCGGCGGCATGTCCTCGCCGTACCCTCTTGCCGCGTCTAGGCTGTCGACGAGCCATTGGAAGCGCAAGAGGTTGTTGTATGGGCCGCGCATGTCGGACATTGCCGACAGAACGAGCTCATACCCCTCATGAGGCGAAAGCACGCTCAACGCCGATAGCAGGTCCGCTGACTGGCATCGAGATCGCAGAGTGGGAATATGGAAAGTCTCTGCAATTCGGGCTAAGAGTATTGGTCGGTCCAGTACGCCGGTGAAGCCGGACTGACCATCAGCCTGAATCTTGCTGCCATTGCCCCAGGCTCACATCGGTGTTCATCAGCACGCGGAGACATTTGACTATTTCCACCACATTCTGTTCGGCCACACTGCCTGCTTCGAGCCCCGGCGATAGTAGTCGGTGCAGCGTCTCGCCCAGTGTGTCGAGTCCTGATAGATCCAAGAACTCATGCAGGAAAGCGATCTTCGCCGTCGAAAAGGTGACCCTGAGTGAGACGAGGAGCTTATTAAGCGATGTCGAGGTCTTCTTGCTGCAATCAGCCACAAAGAATATAGCGTGAGCACTCACACGTTCTTCAGCCCCTCCACAAAGTGCCCCGGCGAGCCCTCTTCTGGCTTGCCACCTCCGGTCCACCAGCCCCAGAGTCCGCCAGTATACTGCCTCTCAATGGCTTTCGCCTCGCCGGAGCTCTTCTCAGACACGCCCGACAGACTGGCGACCTCCGCTTTCGGTGTGATTTCCCCATCTTCGTCCTTTGGCACGCCCAGGAGATCTCCGTCCGGGGATGTCGTCACGCCCGTCCAGCTGCCAAGACTGGCAATGCTCAATCTCTGCGTCCAGCCGACACGACCTGTTTTGGGCGACCGTGTCGAGTCAGCACTGCTTCCGGTGAGCTGCGGGAGGAGCCTGGTCAGTCCCAGCGAGGTCCCAGCGGATAGGGATATGAATGATGCAGGCTTAGGCGAGCTAGTCTCGAGCGACGAGGGTGATCCCGTGGTGTTCGACTTAGTTTTGGTCGTTCGGCTCTGCGAGAGGAGGTAGGCTTTCCTTTCCGGCGACAAGTTTTTCATGGCGGCCCGCTTTGTGCCATGCAGGTTCAGGTCGTCCTGGTTATCAGCTCCTTAGCAGATGCAGAACCTACCAGGAAGCCCTCCCACTCCTCCTCGTCTATTACCTCCATCGCCGTCGGGCTGTGAATGAGATCACTTGATTTGACCAGCGGCGATTTTAGACCCGGCGGACCGGTGATGGGACTTGACATTGACGATGGTCTAGCATGCCTCAAGTGGGTCAACATCGGTTTGGCTTCCTCCCCCTTCAGGGCACTGTGCAAGGCCAGATCGTGCAGAGGGGTCCGCACGGCGGCCTGACCGCTGACGATAGATAGCTGAGGGGACGGAGGAGGAGCCGGATGCTGGTTCGAGTCCAGCCAGCCGTGAAAGAGCCCAGATAGACGAGTTGACGAGCTGGTTGCGCCGTGGAATGAGGGTACTGGCGACGTAGTATCGACCGGCAGTGATCCCGCGGGACCGGGCCCTGAGCTAGACGCCTTCAGCGTATCGCCCTCCCGGTCTTCTGTGCCCGCCGGTTCGTCCGGTGAGGAAGGTGCGCCTTGACCAACCTTCTCCAGCAGCCAGCTCTCGTCCATCTCCATCACGAGTACTTCCTCCTCAATGCCTCCTAGTGCGTCTATTGCGACTTCCTCCAGCTGCAGCGCATCTCCATTTGAAGAGCGAGTGAGTTTCCATTGAATGTCTTCTCCCTTCGTCGCCCCCGAGTCTGACCCTGTCCCGCTGAATATCGAGCTCACGTGTGATCGCGCTCTTGATCGACAGCGCTCTCCACGGCTCCGATTGCCGACAAGGTCGGTGGTTGAGGTGGGTAAGCCGAGATCCGCTCTGAGCGTCTCGACGATGTCGAAGATGGTCGAGGTGGAAGATATTGGGATCAAGATTGATATGGGTAGGGAGGATGTAGTGGTTGGTAGGGTGATCTTGACCGGGACAAGAGGCGTATGAGGATGGATCAGGTCGAATGACGCGCAAGGCGGTATGGTGTCTGAGGGTGATAAGAGCGCTGTACATCAGCACTAGTCCTTGATCTCCCGGGCAACTTGCGGTCTGTAAAGCTGTCCACCTCTGCTTCGGTCCACCATTTCCCCTCCTCGATATCTCTATTCTCCCTCAGAGTCCACGAGCCGCTTGAGAGTTGGCCTTTCCATCTTGAGAATTCTTCGTCACTGACCAGGTGGTTCGCCTCCTCCAGTCCCAATTCGCGCTGGGCAGCCCTGACAACGAAGTGGACCCCGCTGCCCCTAGGGGCAAGGATGGTGACGGGCTCGAGTTCGGGGCGAGAAGCACATGTGATTTCGAGTGCGACTTCCGCGGAGTCTCCCATCATAGACCTGTTGATCGTGACGAGGACGTGATGCGCATAGCCGATCTCGCAAGGCGTAGCTCGCGTCAAACGGGCAGGGTCAGCGTTCGCGATGCTATGCCAGAGATACTCGAGAGGATAGTGCCTAAGAATCACCTATAGTATGAATGGCAATGTCAAGGTGGGTGTGATCGCTGATGATCAAGCCGCGAGAGCAGCGACGCGGGGAGGGGTGAAGGGTGTCTGTGTGTCACCAAGCCGACTGATCGGCCTCGACCAACATGAAACATCAACCGGGTTACCAGGTGGTCACCGTCATCGCATTGCCTTCGTCACTTGCAGCGAACCTCGTTCCGCTTTCATGCAGTGCCATTCTCACGCTATCGATGAGCACAGCTACCCACACCCCCAAGTCGTCATGCTTACCGATGAAGTCACGGTCGAAGAACATCAGCCCAGACGCCATCCGACTAAGAACCGGCAATGACCGGTCTCATCAGTCATCATGATGACATAATCCAGCACAATGTTTATCTAGCGTGTAAATGGAGTGCCAGAGTGTCTTCCGGCCCTCGCATGAGCGCTAAGAAATCGGACGCGGGTGGTGTTACGCATGAGAAATGCCATGCAGAGCTAGATATGCCCACGAGGCAACGAGGAGGAGCAGGCACGTTCTCTAACTGCCTTGCGGGACTTGTTTTGGCGCGCGACCAATCCGCAAGGCGATTACTGAGGCTGATCAAGCATGTCTGGGGAGGATGCTGCATGTTTGCCGGAAGGTCAGCAAGAGCTGGTCAAAATACTTCACAAGTGCGGACTATCAATATCTACACATAGATGCTTGTGCAATCTTTGCTCCGCGTCAACCACACACACACACACAACTTCCCTCCCTGGTACGAGTCTGTGGCCATCCCGACCGCTATGACGGGATCACTTCCGCCATGCCCAATGGTTGAGCCTTTCGATACAACGCCTGCTCCAGGCCATGGGTCTGCTTGAGCTTGGTCCAGGGAGACAGGAGTGGGTACCAGTCAGACTCGGACGCTTTTGGCATGCAAGTTAGGTGCTCGAGTGATGGGAGAGAAGCAGCTTGCTCTTCGCCTTGCAGCCTGTCCCAGATGTGAACCATCCTCGTGGCGTATTCCTCCTACAGGCATGCCACAGCCTGCTCCTTTGCCGCTGGATCGTCCCGGAGCAAGGTTGCGATCCATCGCGGGAGAGTGATCTCGCTCCAGTGACTGGTCCCAGTGTTGCATTCTTGGCGCCGTTCCCTGTAGTCGGCCTTGAGCTTGGCCAGCTCATCCTTGAAGTGAGTCTCGCCCAACCCGCTGCAACCCGGACAGGTCTGTTCGGTCCTGATGTCGCCCGGTATGTCTCTGCACGGCGAATCACAGCTTGCCACCACGGGAGCACTGACAAAGACCAAGCGCCAGAAGATGGACGCGTGATCGCCCAGTCGAGCACAACGGTCCTCAAGCACCGCCGACAGGACACGAGCCGAGTACAGCTCATAGGCGATGCGTCGGGAATCGTCTGCACCAAGCTGTCCTTTCCCGAGAGCTCCCATCAGATCTCCGACCAGTGCTGCCGTTTCCACCCTGCCATCTTCCCACAAGTGTGCTGAGAAGTCCCGAATGTGCTTCGGGGCGGCAACCGTCATCCACTCATCGTGCAGAGACCGCTCGTATCGTTTCAGGGCTTGAGAGCGTAGGGATGTCAATTCGTCCTCCGTCGGTGTCAGACTGGCCAGACTGCTCTTCCATGTGTCAAATCTCTTGGAGAATTCACCGGCTGCCACCGTCCGATTCTTGGCGTTCCCCTGTCCACCTTGAGTCCAAACCTCGGTACAAGGGCATCAATGCGGTGGTATAGGCTAGGCCTCTGGCGTGGAAGGCTTCTTCGCATGATAGAACGTCTTCGGCAGGTGGCGTCAGCGAGAGGATTGGAAAAGTGCGGAGGTGCTCCTCCCAAGCTCGGAGCGAGGAATGCTGATTGCTGAGAGCGATTGAACTGTAAGTCATGCTGCAGGCGTCTCCAATGGACAAGTAGCAGCTACAGACAACCGTAAGCAGAGACCTTTTCCAGCGCATTCGGCACACATCGGCTGTCGTCCATTGCAAGCAAGACAAAGGATCTGCAAGGAAGGCTCTTATCTACGCTTAGTTGGCACTTTCGCCTGCGTGGCACCCCACATCAAGACTTTAGCGCTTGTTCCAATGGCCACAGATTAGTCTGGAATGATACGATGATCTGAGTAGAAGGTGTACCGAGCCCAGAAACAGGTTCACTTGTTAGGGCAGTTGTGCACAGAAATTTTCATTCACCAAGGCTACGAAATTGGTGACTCGAACATATGTACAATAAGGACCGTCGAACCCTCACTATTGCCGTCAGGCATCCATCTCGACCGAGTCGTCAATTCCCGAGGTACTGGACTGAACACTGCTGTTGTGACCCGGAAACGTGATTGCCGCTCGTTCTCCGGATCGGCGCGGCAATGGGCTGGTGCCCGGTCTGAAGCTGAGAGCGGACAGCTTGGTCTCATGCCAAAATGGATTCAAGCCCCCGAGACTGGCGACAAAGTCGACCGCACTTTCTGCCAAAGTTGCAGTGAAGGGAGGCATGACCGCCAGCCCCGTCCCTTCCGTCAAGCCACGCATGATCTCCGGGTGGTTCTTTCTGTCTTGCAACGTTTCACAGGACCTCACCCATCGGGTTATGTACTCCAACTCGGCATCATACAAGCTTCGAGCCATCTGCTCGCCCCCAACTGCTGCGGTCGACTTGGCGGATTTGGCCAGCTCTGACTGGACGATCTCGTCCTTTCGTGTCTTGCACCCTGCTTTCAATGCCCTGCCAACCTCTGCGGTATGGATGAGGCTCTGATCGGTGGGAAAAGTGCAGGCGAGACATCGCTCGTCTCGGCGCGAATCGTAAGCCAAATCTTGCCAAGGGTTCACGCAGCGTTCATGCTGTTCTTCAGAGTGAAGCAGACTGAGGACGCGAGCACAGACAGTCTTCAGAGAATTGCCAGTATCATCTTCGGTGATGTAAGCCTGCCGGATGAAGCGATTCGGATTCGTAAAGAAGGCGCGGCATTCCTCATTTTTGTCCGACCCCGCAAGGAATCCGATTTCCAAGAGGGGTAACGATAGGCCGAAGAATTTGAGATCGCCGATCTCCTTGAGAGTCTCGGTGTACGGGCTTGTTGGGCCGAAAAGTCTCTCGGCACAAGCTCCCGCCACCGGGCGCCAGAAGTGGCAATGGGCGTCGACGGGAAAACCCCAACTCGCATCATCCCTGGGCCCCGAAGCATCCAATCGCCCCGAGGCTTGCATGGTAAGCTCATCGAGGCTCTTCCTCCAGGCCTGAATCGATCCCTTCAGTTTGCTCACCGCTTCGGGATCATGACCCCAGTAAAGGGGAAGCGCGCCTGGCGGCAGGACGCTTTCGAGCTCACTTGGTTTGGGTGGCAACCGTCCGGCAATCCATTGGAGGGCCTCATCATGAGAGAGATACCTGCTTTCATGGGGACTTGTGGGTGTAGAAGACATCTGTATGGCAATTGAAGCCTGTGGGACCAGTGAGTAAAAGTCAAGGCGAACGCAACCGAGAAGGGACGATATTCAACCATTAATGTAACTAAACTGGCGCCACGATCAACCGCCCTTGAGATACCCATCAAAGGCTGCAGCGTACGGTGGAGCTAATCTCCAACGGATTGCTGAGAGCCTCTGTACTGTCAAAGTGCCGAATGACGTAGCCACGAACTGGAGCACAAGGGCCTGGGCAAGCAATTGGTCAGAGCTCTCACGATCCAGATCAACTGGGAATTTCAGGCCTTCTGCAAGTACGCGCGCTCACCACGAGGATGCCTTAAAGTGCATAGCGGTCTGTCCCACTCAGACTGGCAGCTCCCTTGACCTTCCTGCCTCAGATGATGAGCTTGGGCGACATTCGCGTAAGCCAGCTACACTCGTGATGCCAGCCACATGTACGCTTGGAAGCGGTTCGCCTTCAGCGAAGATACCAAAGCTGGCCGCATCACGTGACCCAAGGAAAAAGTCGGACCGTTGCCGCCGCCGCATTTCGACCTGTTTTCATCGTCCAACACGATATCTATCTCACGCTCCTGCAACCCCTTCGACCCATTCCCCACAAAAAGCGATGTCGGCCATCCGTCTCGCCGCGCGTGCGCGCCCCTCTCTTTCATCTCTCCGCGCGTCGCCCATTCTGCAACGTGCGCCGGTCCTTGCCCTTGCCTCTCCCTTGACGCGCCGATCGCCGATCTCCTCGACCCCGTCGACTACCGCGACTTCGCGCCGATGGGCCAGCAGCGCTGCGGCTGTGAAAGAGGTGGAGGAAGATGAAGCGCCTGAGGAGAAGAAGTGGCCGGAGCGCATCTTACCCGAGTTGACGGACGTGGACAAGTCGCGCTTGAAGAGGCAGCGAAACGTCGGAATGTGCGTCGGGCAGGTGATCGGAGATGGGTGAAAGCTGATGACAGTTCGGCGCACATCGACTCGGGTAAGACTACTCTCACGGAGCGAGTGAGTGGAATCGATGGGCTTCGCAGGTGGTGGTAAGGGGCTGACGGCAGATCTTGTACTACACTGGACGTGTGCGGGACATCCATGAGGTGCGGGGTCGAGATGGTGTCGGAGCGAAGATGGACTCGATGGAGCTGGAGCGAGAGAAGGGTATCACTATCCAGTCCGCGGCTACGTTCTGTGACTGGGTTGCCCGGCCCCCTGCCACGGAACAGCCAGAGGGCGGGGAGATCAAGGAGGACAAGGAGAACTTTGCGATCAACATCATCGACACGCCCGGTGAGCTGATCAACATTTATCGGTGGAATGAGGCTGAATGTAGGTCACGTCGACTTCACGATCGAGGTCGAGCGCGCTCTGCGTGTGCTGGACGGAGCTGTGTTGGTGCTGTGTGCTGTTAGCGGTGTCCAGGTGAGACCGATTCTCAAGTGCCCGAAATCGAGCTCACAGCAGTCGCAAACCATCACGGTCGACAGGCAGATGAAGCGATACAGCGTCCCGCGAGTGGCATTCATCAACAAGATGGACCGGTGAGTGATACACCTCGGCCAAATCATGACATGCTGACTCTCAGGGCTGGCTCGAACCCGTTCCGAGTTATCGACCAGCTGCGAAACAAGCTCAAGCACAACGCCGCAGCTGTGCAGGTCCCTATCGGATCGGAGGATGCTCTGCGGGGTGTCGTCGATATCGTCCGAATGAAGGCGATCTACAACGAGGGTGTCAAGGGGTAGGTCGGATGTCCCCACCCGAATGCCATGCTTATTGCAGCAACGAGATCCGAGAGTCCGACGAGATCCCCGAAGAAGTCCGGGAGCTGGTCGAGCAAAAGCGAGCGGAGCTCATCGAACACCTGGCCGACGGAGACGAGATCATTTGCGACAAGTTCCTGAACGAGGAGCCCATCTCCAACCTTGACCTTGCGCAGGGTATCCGACGAGCGACCTGTGCTCTGCGATTCACTCCGGTCTTCATGGGTTCCGCGATCAAAAACACGGCGGTCCAGCCGGTCTTGGACGGTGTTTGCGCGTACCTCCCGGACCCGAGCGAAGTCAAGTCCCAGGCGCTCGACGCCGCCCTGCCCATGGATGCCCCGCCCGTGCCCCTCGTTTCCGCTGGAGACGCCGCGCTGGTCGGACTGGCGTTCAAGCTCGAGGAGGGAAGATTCGGCCAGTTGACGTACATGCGTGTGTACCAGGGTACGCTCAAGAAGGCTAGCATGATCATCAACGCGCGAACGGGCAAGCGGGTCAAGGTGCCCCGACTCGTGAGGATGCACTCGGACGAGATGGAGGTGGGTTTGGTTGATTGAGATGGTGAAGATAGCTGAAACGTAGGATGTGGACGAGATCAAGGCGGGAGAGATCTGCGCGATGTTCGGTGTGGAGTGCTCGTCGGGTGATACCTTCACCGATGGCAAGACGACGTTCACGATGGTGAGCTGATGGTGTCTCACGGAGATGACAGCTCACCCCAGACTTCCATGTTCGTGCCTGAGCCGGTCATCTCGCTGTCGATCCGCCCGGAAGGCCAGGAGACGCCCAACTTTTCACGAGCCCTCAACCGATTCCAGAAGGAGGACCCAACGTTCCGAGTGCACGTCGACAAGGAGTCGTCCGAGGTGAGCTTTGAGGGTTGGGTCGAGACCGTATGCTGATGCCAGACCATCATTTCGGGAATGGGGGAGCTTCACCTCGACATCTACGTCGAGCGAATGCGACGGGAGTACAACGTCGCGTGCGTGACGGGCAAACCGCGAGTGGCCTTCCGGGAGACGATCACGCAGGAGGCGCGCTTCGACTACACGCACAAGAAGCAGACGGGTGGTTCGGGTCAATACGGTAAAGTCAAAGGGTACATTGAGCCCATGGAGCTGGACCCGGAGACCGGCAAGGACACAGCGTTCGAGAACCGATGCGTTGGAAACAACTTGTCGTCGACTTACTTCCCCGCCATCCAGAAGGTGCGTTCATCTCACTTTTATCATCCGCAACTGACATGCAGGGATTCCAAGAGGCCCTGGACCGTGGACAGCTCACTGGACACCCCATGACGGGCGTTCGATTCGTGCTCGAGGACGGACAACAACACCAGGTCGACTCGTCCGAGCTCGCCTTCCGACTGGCCGGTCTCGGTGCCGTGCGAGAGGCCTTCCCCAAGGCCAAGCCCGTCGTCCTCGAGCCGGTCATGTCCGTCGAGGTCGTCGCCCCGATCGAGTTCCAGGGATCCGTCATTGGCGCTATGAACCAGCGCAAGGGAACGATCGTGGACACGGAGACGCGAGACGACGAGTTCACGCTCTCGGCCGAGGTGGCGCTCAACGACATGTTCGGGTACGCGTCGCAGTTGCGGGGTATGACGCAAGGCAAGGGAGAGTTCACGATGGAGTACAAGAAGCATGCGCCGGTGCTGGCCAACGTGCAGAAGGAGATGATCGAGCGGTTCAACAAGAAGGACTTGAGCAAGTAGGCAATGCCTGATGGGTGGATATAGGTGTGTTCGAGGGAGCAGAGGAATTGGATGGATTGCGGAGCTCGGGACGGAGAACGACTTTTGTATGTTCGGCGTGACATCTTGCATGGGCTAGAGTGTGTATCTATACCGTCATCTTTGATACCCACAGTCGATTTACGCTACATGCAACCACTCACGGTATACGCTACGAACATTGACGAAGATTCTGAGCCCTTCACATTCGGACTGACTACAAGGCCGACTCAACCTCATTGCTTGCCTCGCTTCACGAGACGCACCCAGTCCAGCTCGCTCTTCCCCAGCGACAAGAACTGATCCGGAAGTCGTTTCCGCAGGATGTTGACAATCACTCTGCGGGGATAATGTATTTCGCCTGGCCATGCGCTGGATGGAGCTGGCTCTCGGCGTGGTGAGGCGAATGGCGATGTATCATTATCTTGACGGGCTATGTCGATCTCGGGGGCATCGGGCGGATATAGCGGTACGATGTCGTCCTCGGTATACCCCGTTCTGCGTGTCGGGTCGTAAGAGTCCACCGCACCCAGCACCCATGCCTGGACCGCCTGGTCATTGTGGTGATCGTGAGTCGATGTATCCGACGAGGGCGAGAACAAGATTGACGATGATGCCCACGACATGGAAGGCGTCGATGAAGTCGAGGACGAAGAGGAGGATTGGCGAGGTGGGCAGGGGGCCGAGAGCGGAAGCTTGTTGTCCAACGCGATACCCGCTGTTGCGTGATCTGTATGCAAGGATGGACGAGGACTTGAGCCCGCCGGATCAGTCGCTCGACGCGGCGATCCGAGAGAAGCACGAACCGCCAGGCGATCCTCGAGAGGGGTCGAAGTCAAGGACATACTTGGGCCCGGACTCGAGCTGGGGAGGTTGACGGACAGGCGGTCGATCACCGCCGAGATGATCTCCGAGGATACGGTCCCAGGCGGGATTGGCTGCGCACTTGTTGCGTGCCGGTCTCTATGTCCCGTGTAATCCTTGTTGAGAGGCTCGCGTAAAGACTCGTGCCGTACGAGGTCTGTGCGACGGTCCTCGTCGGCCTCTTGGGTGAAGGTGTCGGCCATAGCACAGTCGATGGCCTCGAACAGATGATCAAAGATGGAGGATTGCGGGAGCGGCATCTTCACGAGGTTGCGATGGGGATACGGACGGCGAGCGGGTACGGCGTGGCGCTTTGTCGATGATGTGGGGTCCGAAAGGGTGTTGACGAGGTCCTGCACTTCGTGTCGGGTTTGTAGCAGGCCGTGAGTGAAGGTTGCAGTTCTTTGCTGCAAGGTCGCAACCGAGATGATGATCTTAATTCTGCGCGCATTCCTCTCGTTTTAGCCAGCGCTCTGAGCTGCATAACCCTCCGGCAACTTTGCCCCATGAAGGACCTCTCAAGCTTCAGAGCGGTGCTCGAGGATGAGCTGAAACGTGATCGGCGAAAAGGGGGGCGGCGATGATCGAGGCACAAGGAACCAAGTTTGATCGGGATTCCGGCACAGCCCTCCTCCTGTCATCTCGCCGTGTAAGGGGCCTTCCCACATGTGTTGCTGGACGACTGCTTCCTTATGCGTCACATATCCTCGCTCTGTTTGCCTCCATTCGCTAAAGGATGCGACGGGGAAGTCCACTCGTCGGTCGCCGGCCCACCTCACAGAGACGCGCGTAGCCGACCGTCTAGGTCTGGCATGATCAGACGCAGATGTGAAAATGGGAAAGATGGATACATGGGTTGGATACAATACAGCGGTATCGTCCGCGACAGGTACATGTGATCTCACAGGTCTAAAGTGACAGATAATCGAAAGTTTAGCATATAAGCTGCTCCGCGCATGCACATTCCGCCGAGATCGCCCCACGCTCAGCCTCAGAGTGCGTCGTGCCCCCTCTGCCACTCCTCGTACGCTCTATCCCGCGCGCTCTCCGCCTGAGCTTTCCTAGCCGCGGCCAAGAAGCCCGCTTCATTCCTCTCCCACTCGTGCACCCTGTGATGCCTATCCCACAACCACGCCTCGCTCTTGATGCTCGAGGCGCTGTTTAGTGTCTCGCCCGTAGACCGCCTCCGCGTGACCCGCTTCGCAATCTTCTGAGCCATTCTCGCTCGTATCTGACGTGTTCGTGCCAGGTCGTAGGCCTCTTCCAGCGGTGAGGCGGAGTAGGTCGATACCGGTGAGAGGGACATGCTTGACCCTTGCGAGTAAACGCTCATTGGCGATGAGGCGATAGGGGACACTCTGCCGTGTGCCGCCGAAACGGGTGAGGGAGAGGGAGGGGGTGAGGACAACGTGAAGTCCGCCATGAGCTTGATGGATGTCGTCCTGATGATTGGTGCATCCACGGTCCGCCGTGGAGACTTGTTGATCGTCCGGATGGGCAGGTCGCAGATGATCGGCGGAGGGGTGCGGGGCATGGGGAGACTGATCGCGGACGAGGTGGACGCCAACGAATGACTCGAGCCGAAGGAGCTCACGGACAACGGGCTGCCCAAAGACGAGGTCGATTGTGCTGAGAGACGGCGTACATCTCGTGCCGATGCGGGTGTCAGCGCCGTCTTCTTCCGCGAAGGAGGACAAGCCCGCGGACCGCTCGGGCGAACGCGAGGCCGAGTTTGGGCCGGACGGGTCTTGACTGCACCCCGACGTCGAAGCCTAGACGAGGACGCCTCTGGGTTCGTGTCGAACGTCATTGTCGGTGCAGCCGGTAAGGCGATGTGTACTGGTGGCGGCGAGGTGACAATCACTGGTGAATCCGGTTCGGGCCGCTCATATCCTCGAGACGCTCGCTGCTTGGACAAGGCCGATGGGTCGATGTAATGGTGTCGTTCTGGGAAGATCAAAGTCATGTCAGCGCGAATGATGATGATGGTGGATGGGGAAGAGCAGGGGAATGCTGGGGGTGGGTGTGCATTATGTC
>JAHXHD010001354.1:0-26005 GCA_019857685.1 Papiliotrema terrestris | reverse complement strand
GCGCAATCTCGCCTGCACGAGGTCGCCGCCTTTGCAACATTCCGGCATCAATCCATTGAGAACGATCGGCATGACGTGAAGTTCGCTGGGCGCGCAACGGACAACCGATCTGAGGTGAAGTAAGTCGCTCACATGACGAATGGTCGGTCTTTGGCGTGATCTGGCGTCTATCCATCGATGACCGATCTCGCCTCCTACGTTTCATTGAGTAAACGTTGAGCCTTCGCGGGTGGAGAAAGTCCCATGAGAGGGCGATCCGTTGCTCTTGATGGGCCGAGCGCCCCGAATCGCCATCTTCTCGGAAGTCAATTGTTACTTCGTACAGGCATGATCTACTTTGATGGACACGCTCGCTTCGGGAGCGACTCGGTACGTTGATCTTCGGCCCAGGAGGCGGGTAGAGCTTGCTCAGGTGATTAAGTTTCCGAACTCCATAATCCGCTAGGGCATCCTGTTACTTCAATCCCATTCTGCCGTGCCGAAGCGTAACCTGCGAGTGATGCTTGTCGTTGTCCCCGCGGAGGTTCCTCCTCCCGTCGCGTCAATCGAGGGACTCCAGGGGGGCAAGCACAGAACAGAGAAGGCAGGGAGGGAAGGGTCGTTCGGGAATAGCCGCGAGATGCCGGTGTTGATTCGGCCCGAATCACCCGGCCACGCATTCGTCGTGCTTCCCTCGTACACTGTGCCGGTTGCTGGTGTTCTGGTATAACCAGCGCCCATCTTCCCTTCCCGAACATTGGTATATCTGGCAACATTGGTATTCGTCGCGCAGCATCTTGTCCCCTGTCCTTCCAACACGAGCCGATTAGACGACTCCACCCTGGCCCGAACATATAATTCACCTTGACCCTCTTGCGCTACACATCGCAACAGCTACCGCACCGCACCGCACCGGATCTGCACGCATCAGTCACCGGCGTAGACATAGCAGCACAATGTCCCACTACCACTTTTTGAACAAGGTCCAGCCTCCGCAGGTGACCAAGCTCAATCTGGGCGAGAACACATCATGTGTACTGCTCAAGAAGCGCACAATCTCGATCGAGCCGAGCCCACTCCCGATCCTGCAGCCCGACGGCGTGCTCGTCAAAGTCATGGCTACAGATGAGTCGGTCGTTGACTCCCTTGACAAAGGCTGACAGACACGTATCTGCGGCAGTGACATGCACAACTACCTGGCCGGTGGAGTCGGCGGGCGACCCGTCAAGGAAGCGGTGGTCATGGGCCATGAGAGCTCGGGAGAGGTCATTGCTGTGGGAGACCTGGTGACGACCCATAAGGTCGGGGACCGTGTTGCCGGTGAGTGTTCGGAACCTGTCAGATCGACGCGAGGGCCAGGGATGTTGACTGCCAGTCGAGCCCGGACTGCCGTGCCGTCGCTGCATCAACTGCAAGAATGGGCGGTCCAACATCTGTCTCGGTAAGTGGCGTCGTCTGGCGTGTTCAGCGGGGGCGAAGGCGACTTCGCGACTGACACGAAGACATGCGATACTGCGGTGCGCCGGGATCCGTCGGCTCGCTGATGAAGTACTACGCCCTGCCGGCCGACATGGCTCCGCACCTCCCGCCCAACATCTCATGGGACGAGTCTGGGTCCGTCCAGCCCGTTGCGGTCGGCGTGCAGATCGGCAAGCGAGTAGACCTGCGCCCACACCAGGCCGTCGCGATCTTGTAAGCCGAGCTCCTCCCCTTGACCGTTTGCTATAATGGTGCATAATCCCGGTGCTGACTTGCAGCGGCTGCGGACCGATTGGGCTCATCACTGGCGCCGTCGCGCACGCCTACTCCGCCCGAAAGATCATCGGTATCGACAACAACCCGAAGCGTGTCGAGTTTGCCAAGAAGTACCTCAGCCCCATCACCGGCAAGCCCATCTTCGACCACGTCTTCCTGTCGACCGACCTCCCGACGTCTGTTCCTGCCAATGGACATGCACACGCCAATGGGCACGCGCACGGCCTGGCGGAGAAGATTGGCGAGCAAGGAAGCGGGGCGGGCATTGCCGATGGTCAGATCGGCGTCGAGGAGGATGAGGACCACGTGACGTTGGGTGATGTCAAGTGGGAGGCGGCCAAGGAGGTCGCGGCGAAATGGATCGAGGAGGCGGGTCTGACCGCTGAGGAGGGTGTGGACCGGGTCGTCGAGGCGACGGGCGCCGAGGACTGCATGTTGCTGGGTTGTGCTATCGCCAAGCAGGGCGGTATCTGTAAGTCGCGGCCGCTGGTCATGAAAGGCACGCGTGCTGACATCGCAGATCTCGCCGTCGGCCTTGGACACATCCAGACTAACACGTTCCCCACGCTCGCTGTCACGAACAAGGAGCTCGACGTCAGGGGTGAGTGATGAGCGGGACGATCGGGGACGATCGGTTCCGCACGTGCTGACGGACAGGTGTCACGCGATACACAGCCTCGTGCTTCCCCTCGGCGATCGACCTGCTGGGTCGAGGCGTCGTCGACGTCAAGCAGCTCATCACCAAGACATTCCCTTTGACGAGATCGACGGATGCCTTTGAGGCGGTCGCGTCCGGCGAGCAGATGAAGGTCGTCGTTCGCAACCAGGAGTGAGGTGGCTGTGGCGGTGATCTGGGATGAGGGGAAGAAGCCCCGAGCACGGCCGGTAGTGTACAGTAGAGGATAGAGGGAGAGCCGTGGGATTCATTTTTATTTGGTGTTGCAGTTCGTCAGTTGATATGCACAGTCTCAGATCCGCCACAAAGGTTGGTAGTTGACAAAGGACGGTGGTAACTTGCAGCCGGGGATTGCTTGCGCTGAGCCGTTTCTGACTTGCTCGAGCACTGTGGCTTTCGACTGATCAGCTCTGCGCTTACGGTACCCTGCCACCTCCTGGCTGGCCGTCCATCAGGCATAATCACGACCGCGAAACAGGCATGTCCTCGACTGCAACGAGCCAAGAGCTGCAAGCGGGCGCGCTGAACGCGTGGACACCCCTTCAACAAGCGGCGCTGTACCAGCAGTACATAGCGGAGCAGCATGAGAAGGACGTGGTGGCAAAGGCCAAAGAGGACGAGGCGGAAGCGAAGAAGGAATCGAAGCGGGCCAAAGGGGAAGAGGTCGATCCGCCTCAACCGGACAAAGTTGAGGCTGGCAAGATCATCGACGAGCTGGTGAGTGCGCTGCATATACGACCACTTGACAAGAGGTACCGGTGCCGAGAGTGACCGGCAGATCAAGAGGTGGTGTCCGCCTCTGTACGACTTCCTGGACATCTTCGCACCGCCGCATCAGTCGGTTGTGCCGTTCGTGCTGCTGCACCTGGCTTTCTGGTGAGTGCGCAGACAGAACCAGCGGATGATACGCCCCTCTCTGGTGGTGCTTCCCGTTTGTAAGAGCTGCTCGTGTGATCAAAACAGCTGGCGACGGTACTCCAACGCGGTCGCCACGCTGCGAAGCCAGTGGGATAGCTGGGGCGAACGGAGGGAAAGCAATATTGACGGCAGGTACTCGGTGCCCTGGTACTTTCGATTCCTGCTGCCTCACCTGATGCTATACGGTATTCCCATATACATGACTCTTCGATCAATGTACAACCGGAAAGATAGGGCATTATGGTGAGTGTGGGCGTGGCGTCGTTGAAGTTCTGTTGACGGCACCCTCTGCTTCCATACCTCCCTTCCCAGTGACACATCTGATCGTGTGAGCTATCTTCTCTCGAGGGTCCTGATGACCGCCAGGCAAGCATGGTGGATCGAACTAGCTCTGGCGGAGTATATCGAATGTGTCTTCTTTCAGGATACGGCACGCTCCCTGGTCTGGTGGCGGAACGTGAGTGGCGCGGGTCAACAGACGCCCTGGCTGCGACAGCTGAAACTATAACCACCATAACTGCCCTGATGAAGGCTCACGCCAGGTCAAGGCCGTTCTGTTCATCGCCCTGTACAGTATCGTCGAAGTGAAGGACACAGTGGATAGAGCGACAAGGAAGACGGTCGCTGAGCCGGTTTACGTGAGTCACGCGAATCTGGGTTTAGCGCCGGCTGTTCGGCGCGGCTCAGGGAGCCCTATCACACGATGAGCTTACAAGCAGGGCGCGCTCAAAGTCATCGAGCGCTGGTTGCCGGAGCTCGAGGACGAGAAGAAGGAGCGGGAGGAAAAGGCGAAGAAAGAAAAGGAAGACAAGGCTAAGAAGGAGAAGGAGGAGAAAGAAAGGGCGAAGAGCAACGATAAAGACAACTCCAGGGACAAGGACAAGGATAGAGACAAGGGCAGGGGCAAAGACAAAGACAAGGAGAAGGAGAAAGACAAGTCCAGGTCGAAGTAGACGGCGGTACAGAGAAAGCCGCGCCGTGAGACATGACAACGTCCATGCATGACAACCTCTCCAGATCCTCTTGGTGACCGTGTATCGATTATTGGCCGTCTCTTCGGTCTGATCGGCGCGCGTTCAAAGGCCGCCCCTGACCATGCTGCTGATGGAATCACCCATGATTGCCACGCTTCCTTCAAGGGGCTTTATCACCCGTGTGCGCGTTTACAGTGGGAGCTCCCGGTGTCCCAAGTGCTCGTCTCATCCTAGACGTCCCCATCATCGCGCAGACCCATTCCCGGTCCAGCCGAGAGCGCTTTCCCCATCTGCGACCGTGTCCTCGGGCGCCTCATCTGCGTCATGCTTCTTCAACGTGGCTAGGAACCCCGGACTGGCCGAGTGCGACCTGGAGTGTGTGCCCGAAGCCGCCGGGCCGCTGGAAGAGAAGAAGACAGGAGCACCGCCTCGCCGACGTAGAGCCGCCATCTTGTCGGAATCGGTCGAGTTCGAGCTTTCCCCTGATGACTTCGGCGATCGAAGGGATACAGGAAAGTTCGCGCCGTTGCTAGCAAACCGATCAGCGATGGGCGTGGGGGTAGAGGGGCCGGGACCACGGGTGGACAGCTCGATGGAAGAGGAGGCTCTTGCTTCCGAGTCATTCGCGGACGGCTCGTATAGCCGCTCGACTGTTTCATCCAGCTTCAGGGCCGACTCTGTCGGAAGCTCGCCGCTGAAGGACGGCAATGGCGACGTCTGCACGAGCGGGACGTCGACCCGTGGGGGCGAGACGTCGACCACGCTGTGCCGAGCCTCGTTGCCTCCTTGAAACGTGTCCACGCTCGATTGCTTTGAGACCGAGCTCAGGCCAGACGCCACGCTCAGGAGCCGCGTAATGCTCGGCTTCTTCGGCAGCGAGGGCTTCTTCTTCGGTCCGTCTTTGTCTCGCAGAGGCACGACAGTGTAGCTATCGTCTGATTGCCGGGACAACGGGGTAGTCGACCGGGAGGCCAAGTCTGGCTTTGATGGGATGCTAGGCGGGTCTAGCTCGATATCGCCAAAGTCGATCAGGTCTGGCGCCGAATCGTCATCGAGCGGTGGCGGCGTCGAGAACAGCTCCGCCTTGCGTTGCTGCATCTCCGACAGTATCGTGCCCGGGATGTTCAACGACGGTCCCAGCGAAAGCATGAGCGCATTGAGAGTCATTCGGTTGGTGAGATGATGCCGAGAAATCAGGTCCAGGATGCGCACTGCCCATCAGAGTTGTCCTGGCATCTGCGACAGAATTCACCTATGTCGGAAAGCAGGAACCACTGCGCGTTCGGCAGCTGCTTGACCAGGTCAACCAGGTTGTCTTCATCGCTTCCCTTGAACTCGGTCGACTTTCCCTCGAGCTTGGCGCGGTGCTTGTCCTTTACATATTTCTCGAACTTGGGCTGCAACTCATTGGTCAACAGCGGTGCAGGTACTACACATCAGCATGCGTCTCTATTCCCGGCGCTTCGCGACTTACACTCCCGGAGGTACGTCTTGAAGATGCCCGATACGGCATGCGGGTCCAAGTCGGCCGGATGACACCTCGTCAGATCCAGATCTGCGCCCGAATCAAATTCTTTCCGTAATGTAGACAAGTGCGATGTCCGCCCGCTGATTCTGAATATGCCTTCTTCTTTCGGTCCCCAGATCTCCACTGACGGTCAGCAGCGGATCGGGAAACAAAGACAGTCTGTGCACTCACGATACGCTGACGTCCGGATGACAATCGCAGGAAGACACGCCCGTCTCCGCCGCTCGTACTCGCTCACGCCTTCGACCGCACTTGCAGCCCCGTCCACCCCCCACGCTCTTCCAGCTTCCCTGAGATCACGCCCGAACACTCGCCCGATCCGGCTCGTGCCAGCGCGAAGTATCACTCCGTCTTCAAAGATCGGCCCATCTCCACCGCTCGACCTCGCCAGGTCCACGTCGGCACTCCGTGTTCGATCTCTCGACCCGCGACGATTCAGCCCGCTACTCCAGCTCGGGCTCGGCTCCATGCTTCCCCTCCTCCCGCTCTGCGCCAAGCCACTCATGGATGATATACTGCCCGCCACGCCGCGAGCGCGGAATCCCGCCCATCCTTTCTGGACCGCATTTCCCGCGTGTCCCAGCACCCGCTGCGCCGAGGATGGGACGCGTTGCGAGCCGCCTTGGGTTGAAGGCGGTGTAGCCAGGGACGCGATGGACGAGCTAGATTCGGAGCGGACGAAGCCGGAGCTTGATTGAGCAGCGGCTTGCGTCCAGGCCGTGAGGCGATTCCGGATATTGCCCACATTGTCCCGAGGCGGGAGTGGGGGTGGTGCTGCCCGTCCTTGAGTGGAGCTGCTTGCCGGCGAGAAGGCGGGACGACCCTCCCCGTCACCAAGCTTGCTCCGACTGGGACCGGCCGCGACATTCGCATAGGAACTACGACGGGGCATGTCAGGCGGGGGCATTGCGCCCTCGCCAATCAGGCCTTTTCGAGGTGGCAGAGCGGGTGGGAGCGAGGAAGAAGCGGTGATGGGGCCGCCCTCGTCGTTGGCGGGCGATTTCGATTTGGGGCGGGAGATGTTGTTCCCGCTCGCACGACGCAACCAGGAAGGTTTCGATTTGGGCGCGGGCTTCATGCTGGGCAGTGTGAGATCCGAGCTCGACGCGAAGGAAGGTGAAGATGCGAGGGAGGAAAAAGTGGCTGGCGTATCGGGTACTGGCTTTGTCACGTCGGCGTAAGATGCAGACAGAGGCGAGGGGCGTAGAGACGCTCGTTTGGAGACGAGCATGGCTGAAACATGGTCGTCACTGTCGTTAGCCTCCCGCACATCACACCATGGGCATTTTGAGGGAGCGCGGACGCCGACTTGCACTCACCCCTCGTCCCTTTTTGCCTTGTCTTCGGGCTCCTCCTTCTCGGCCGCTCGTTCCCGCTCCTTCTCCCTCTCTCTCAGGCTCGACGTGCTCCCTGCAGATACCCTACTCGCGATCCCTGGTCTAGGCTTGGTCGTCGGGCTGGGCGGGGGCGGACCTCCTACGCTCCCCGTCGGGCTCTTGAGCCCCGCCGCGTACTCGTTCAGATTCAGCGTGATCGTCTTGATCTCCAATCCCCCTGCCGAGCTCCCTGTCGAGCTGACTATCCGCCGCGGCGTGCCGGTCCCCCCGGACCCTACCCCCACACCATCTTCCCGTACTTCGCTGGTCGGTCGGGATTTCCCGCCAAGCGATCTGGCCATCGAACGCCTGCGGGACTCGGACGCGCTGTTGTCTGATATTTCAGATAGAGGGCGCGATCGTGCCTGATGCGCCTGCGGCTCGGCGAAGGGCGGTGTGGGGGGGAGTATATCGCTATGCGAGTGGGAATGTAAGAGGGGAGGGGACAGGGGGGCGAGCTCGGTCATGGTGATGGCGAGCGCGGCGGTGTTGTCAGCGTGGGCGGGTGCAGCACAAAGGATAAGCCTGGGTGTCACTGCTGCGCGTCGAGACCTAGAGGTACCAGGCCATGCAGCGCAGACGCAAGTGGGCAGTCAGCGACGGGAGCAGAGCCAGATGGCGTTGATTGGGGTGTTGCGGTGTACCGAGCGCACGAGCAGACCCACGGGACGACCGGTCGATCAAGCCCCGCTGGGTCAAGCGCAGACGCGAGGCGGCTCGTGTGTCGCGCTCGAGGAGTGAGGTGAGCGATGTCGCGGCTTGTCCACCACTCGCCTACACGGCGATGCTGTGTACACGGGCGTGTGCAGTGAAGGGTGGGGGTCCGACGGTGCGATGCGATGCAGGGTAGAACCGTGTCACGGGGTCGAGGTCGGATCGGGTCGCGGCGGTCGAGGTCTAAGGTTGTCACCGGCTGTAAGCGATGCTGTGCGCGCTTGTTGTTCTCGCCGTGGTGGGGTGTGGTCGTACTCGGCGAGCTCTATCAATCTATGTCGCTCTATCTACCATGTCAAATCGATCAATCTTTGATCGCTCGTACGTTTCGGTCGGTGCGAATGCAATGTCGAGCGCAAAACGCAGAAGAGTCCTGCAATAGTTTAAATGATGTAAAGCGCAAAAGGGAGAAGACGGGGTATCTATTTCGTCTGCGCGTCCGGGGATCGTCGCGGCATCGACACAACCGTTTACCCTGAACTCTTACGTTCCCTTCCCGAGCCATACAACCCCCATTCACATGCTAAAATGCCGCACACAGTTTAGTCTAGGAGCGCAAGAGGTGCAGTTTTGCTGCGGACATTGTTGACACATATGCGACATGCAACATGCAGGGTACACCATGTCAGGAATGCTACAACACAGAAGTCTTCGTTATGACTCGGTTATTATTGGTCGTGGCCCGCCAAGCTGCCACGACGCAGCGCGGCAGGCTTTTTCGGTACCAACGGTGGTCCGGCCTTCTTCGTAGGCGATGTACCGGTGGGCGGACTGCTGGATACTGGCACGGGGACTGGGTCGATCGCCTCTGTCCGGACCTGATCTGCCTCACGAAGTAAAGGATGCGTTGCTTTCGCCGGTACAACCGGCTTTGGCTTGCTAGCTGTGGCTGGGGGGAGAGGTGGAGGACCTTTCGCCAGCGTTTTGGCCTGCACATCCGTAAAGCCATGGCTGGTCTTCGTGGCCGAGTCGGGCAGTACTGGCGATATCAGCCCAACCGGGGCCGGTCCGCTCAAATCGAGCGAGGGACGGGGCTGCGGGATGGGCATAGTTTTCGCGTCGGACGAGGATGGCGCGCGAGGCGGCAGAGGCGGTGCAGGCTTAGAAGAGCCGTTCAGGCTACCGTTTCGAGAGCTCGTAGGGGAGGTGATCAGCATGAAGTCGCCGGTCGAGGCGGGTGTGAGGATGGGCGAGCCGGGGGGCGCGGGCGAAGGTGGTCGATGGCTGATACCTCTGTTGGAGGGTATTGGTGGAGGGGCTCGCTTGCCTGGACTCGGCTGCATCGGTGATGCTACCGACGTCGTCGACGGTGTACGCGCAGGAATCGGTGGGGCCGGCTTGCGGGCGATAGCGAAGCTGGGAGATGCCTCGGGCTTCTTCGTCGACGATGATGGGCGCGTGGGCAAAGCCGGTGCATTCGCCGGGAAGGACCGATACGAATTGGTGGTCGCCTGAGGGCGGGGCGGTAAGTGCGGAATGCCATTACCTGGGCGATGCGAGCTAGGCGGCGGGGTGCGAGAAACAGGTGAGGATACCGATGCTGAGGGTGAGCCCATCTGCTGGATACTGTTTTGTCTGCTCACTATGCGTCAAGCCCTTGACGATCGACGAGACCCCACCATTTGTGACCCGCTCGATCTTCCTGTCTATTTTTCCGTCACCGGCTTCCAGCCGTATCGTATGCAGCAGCTCTTTTTGTATGGCGTCCCGTTTGGCGTGATCGACGACTCGTATAGTCGCATCGAAGACAGCATAAACTGGTCGATGGTCAGAGGTGCGCAGATCCGCGCGGTTGTAGTCTTTCAGGCGCAGCTGGGATCAGCGCGGCCCATCGGTCTCAGGCCTGGAGGACGTACCGAAGGCCCCTTGAACAGCACTCGGTCTGGCCATCAGGTCCGTATATGTTGTCAAATGGGCGCACTCACCAGTCCAGGCGGGGATTCTAGCCTTCTCGCTGGTATCGTAGGTGTCTGTGCCATTGTCGTATTTGTACGTTGGTCTACAGTGGGGCTCAGCCCAAACAGACAACGGCTTTGCGCATTGATTGCAGGACTTACGGGAAAGTGATAGGACCCTCGTCGTATCCCTGGAACACCTCTCCGTCATCCATAGCTTGCAGCAACTACTGTCAGCTTCAACCTGCTCGGCGATGCTCACCTGGTCTGCAGCAAGCAGAGGATCTAGCGTACGACTTTCCGCATACTCTCTCACCTCCGCATTGGGAAGGGCAATCCGGTAATTCTGTCAGGTCAGCGCAGATTGGATCATTCTATCGCTAGCCTTACAAAGTCCGCAAACCAGATCACGATACTGCTCTTGAGCCATGACGCGTTTGGTGGGTCAGAAAGCTCACTCGTGGTCCTCAATCATCCTGCCCCTCAGGAACTTCATTCCCGTCGATATTGTACGATAGTCCGCATTCCGTTCATTGACGTTCGAATGTCCAGCAGCAAGATGGCAAGTCATGAAACATATCGACGAGTCGAACAAGTCCAGCCGAATCCCAACTCCTCCCTTGTTTCCGCTCAAGCCTTGTAGACCGGTCTGACGATGAGCGCAATCCGCTTGGGTTAACGCACCTTCTTAGTAGCGCTCTCGACACGGCGGATATGACTCGACACTTCCACCTCGGCGACAATGATCAGAGCTGTGCCTACGAGTTGTTCGCTGCGATAGAGGATATATTTGGATTTGGTCTGCCGCATCGCAAACGTGTCCATGATGTACTTCTCCCACATTCGCCTGCCATCAGCTGACATCCCATGCCAGCGCAGCTCCCCTGACCGTTTTGCCGGATCAGTCTGGAGAATCTGACCCGCCGTGAGCTCTACGATCTCCTGGAAAGCAATGGCGTAGATGTCCGCTCTACTAGTGAGCGCCATCCATCTATGCGAAGCGTCTCAGCCCACTCTTGAGATCCTGCTGGCCACAGCCAATCATCAAGCGCCTCGTCGGGAGCCTGGATCTCAGCTCAGTCACACTTGATCTCTGCACGCTCACCTTGCCGTTAAGGTTCCACGTCCCGCAGAACAGGGTGACAGATTTGGTCCGAGAAAACTCATTTATGCTGTCATCAGCGTCGCCGTTCCTAGAATCGCGTACCGAGCAGTCAGAGCGCTTTGTACCGAATCGCTAATTGGATCGAAGAGAATGACGGGTCGCTGACCCGACATCATACCCTGCAATCAGCCGCATGTAGACTGACATGCCGGGAGCACACACCAAGAGCATGTCTATGGCCGCCTGCTTGCCTTTGTCCTGAAAGTTGTTGATATAAGCTCTATGTATCAGCTTTTGTATCTCAGAAATGTGTGGACCAGCTGACCTTCCCACACTCTTGGTTGCATCGCTCAACATCCCCGCAAACGTCTTCTTGCCCGTCCTCGTAGCACTCGTATTGAGCGCACCAGTTCCAGCGTAAATCTTGCTCAGCCGGTCGCCGTTATCCGCCCAAAGCTCTCGGTGGGCGCTCCATAATGTTGGGCTGGTGACAAGCGGGGAGCCTATGCTCTCCAGGAAGCGCCCGAGCGTGATCGACGAGATGACGTCCTGTACATAGTTGGTCCTATCAAGGCTGGAGTGAGCTTGATCCTGAGACGTCCTCGTCGTAAGTTTACCAATCGAGGCAGTTGACTCTGAACACCCCTTTCTGCTGTTCGATGATCTGTCCCGAGGCCGTGTCAATTGCCGTCCAGCCAAAGTTATCCATGGATCGGACCACTTCGCCAAGCTTTGCCTGGAAGTCGAACTTGATCCCTTCGTGTCCACCAACCCGCAACGAGGCGTGGAAGTCATATGGCGTCAACGATATTGTTCCTCGGGGCGTGGCATCTAGGCCTGCTTTCTCCGACGCTGGCGTCTTTTCCAACGTCCGTTGCAAGTTGGCAAGGTGATCCGAGTATGCCGTAGACAGCATCGATTCTGCGTCCTTTTGTCCAAGCAAGTTGACGGCGTGTACAGAGTGATAATGTTCAAGCAGATCGATGAAATGCTTGTCGAACGCCGGTTGAGACGCTTGTGGTGGCTGTCATCAGCGCTCTGCGAGCCTTCTGTAGCCGTGGACGCACGCGGGTGATCTCGACCCGCTGTTGAAGAGTTTGGATACCCTGCTGCGGCTGCTGCCAGAACAGCGGTACCGATCCGCGCACCTGCGCATAACTCATTGTCACGCCCTCGGTCGCCAAGATCAATTCCGTCTCCACGAAATTGGCGACTTGACCATCGTCGTCTATCCCTCTCGTTCTGAACCTCGCTCCTGCTCTCTTCCAGCTCAGCCGGGATATGAGCGCCAGCGCAGCGATCTCTGGGCGCCCATCGTTGCCCCACTGATTTGTCGAGATGGGCGACGACCCGCAGAAGCCCTGTATCACGGGGATAATTAGACTCTGCGCGTCCAGCACCCTCCTCTGATCCTCTGGCAGTCCTCGACGGAAGTCCAGTAACGGTATGAGCAGGTTGGTGTTCCATACAAAGCGCTCGTCGTACGTCTCCAACGGGTGAGGTAAGAGGCCGTCATCCTTCTCCGCTTGGATCCAATTCGTCTCGCCCATTCGGGTGGAAATGTCCCAATCGACGTCCTTGGCGTAAAAGAACCCGCCGGACTCGATGTATTTCCTCATGCCATTACATGGGTTTTCGATGCCCTGCTGACTGGCTTGCGACTGGGTGGACGAGACGGACGGGTATGAGGGCGGATACGGGTCATCAAGGTCGTAGTCGACTACCGAGGCGGCTGCGAGCTCTGGCGCGTCCCAGAAGCTGCTAGAGAGGGAGTGGAACTCGACGCCAACGACGCGTGCGGGACGTAAAGATGAGTTGGGCAAGAGAGGAGGGAGTATGGACGATGTCGAGACGAGCAGCAAGAAGATTTCGGGAACGGGTGATCGTTCTGGCCGTCAGGCGATATAGGGAGGTGTCTGAGCTTACCAGTCGGCACGCTCGTAACGCCCAGGACTCCCTCGACATATGTCCCCTTGGACGCCTTGATCAGTCCGCGCATATCCACCTCGTCCAGAGGAAGAAACTCGGCCACGACAACGGACCGAGACGCCTTTGTCACCGCCGCATCGGGCTGACGGAAGATGAGGGCGTGAGTGTCGGTCAGCAGGAAGAAGGCGCGAGGCGAAGGACGCAGGTATAGCGTCGCCGGCATCTTGCCGATGAACAGAGGCGGTGAATGCGCTACTCGAGACGAGGGAGGATGTTGAGAGCAAGATGAATGGTTGAATGGTGGACAAATGACGGTCATGCGAGGGCGGTCATGGCGGGTTTGAGCGGCGTGTTGTGGGGCACCGAGATCGCATAGAGCAAGTCGGAACACGGCCGCACCTCTGCGCGCGACACACACCTCACTCTGTAGGTATGCACAAGTGCGACACACTCACAATGCGCTACGCAGAGACGACGGAGTCTCTACATCTTAATGTTCGGCTGCGTCTCTCCGAGTGCGACGACGAATAGAGGTTAGACGAGGTCAAGGCCGGATGACCGAGAGCGTACCGGCTATTGACAACAGCTGCCGTCATCCAACACTGCATCTTCACCATGCCATCCTGACACCTGTGATCCTTCACTCACACACGGCCCATTTTGCTCAACAATGCTCACTCAAGTGGACACGCTCGACTTTCTCGTCCTCGTGGACAACTGTGAGCCGCGACGCGATCGAATGTCACAGCACCGAGCTGAGGTCAGATGTCGAGTGGATCTCGACATTGCCTCCGGGCTTCGTATACGAGCTGCCTCAGCATCTCCTGCGCCCGGCGCCAAACTCACCACCAGTCGATCCGCTGACGGGACTACCGTTCTGTGATCTCGACAACTATTGCTGCGGCGCTCACGGCCTTTCAATACTCATTGTGTGTGGTCGACTTTCCTCGTGTGAACCTGGCACGCCCTTCAGGCTGACAGTCAGACCACCGAGATCGAGGGAAAGAGGTACGAGGTGCTCATGGATGGCGGGCCCGAACACAAGTCGATCGAGAGGAACGCAAACGCCATGAAGGTCCCGTTGGACGAGCTAGATGCGATCGTCCTTTCACACTGGCACCGGGACCGTGAGCAGTTTCTCGCCATGTATCTGTTCGTTGGCTGACAACAGACTCGGGAGGGATAATCAGAGCGCTCGAGATGCGTGCGGAGATGTCTTCTTCGCCGCTTCCACCCATCACCGTCGACCTGCATCCCGAACGGCCATTGCGGAGAGGGATCGCGCCTCCGCCCAAGAAGATACCGATCGTGGCGCTTCCGCCAGACCCGACATTTGAGGAGATTGAGGCTGCAGGTGGGAAGCTGGATCTCAGGTCGGACGACCATGATATACGGGGACGTGATGGCCAGAGCACGGGTGTAAGGGTTAGTGGGGAGATCAAGCGTGTGACGTCGTTTGAGGCGGGCTTGCCTGGCGCGGTGACCTGGATGGTGGATGAGAATGGCGAGGGAGGATGGTTCACCGATGAGGTGAGCTGTCCAAATCAGCTCCATCCACTGGGAGCTCACGGCAGCTGATCACGGATGAGCGATATGTTGTCGTGGATGTCAAGGGCAAAGGGCTCGTCGTCTTCTCATCGTACGCATGGCTCTGTCTAAACGTTATGAACCGCCGACTGACGACAGCTGTTCACATGCGGGTATCTGCAATGTGTTGCTTGACGCAATCCGGAAGTACGACCGGCCCATTCACATGATCGTCGGCGGGCTACACCTCGTCCCGGTCTCGCAGCAACCAGCCGCCCAAACCGTCGACTTCATCGCCAACAAGCTTGACCCTCAACCCGAGTATGTCCTCCCGTTGCATTGCACCGGAATGGAACCGAGGTCGATGCTTCGCAATGCGCTCGGGGACCGGTGTGTACCTGCCGGCGTGGGCTTGCGTGTGATTGTTGAAGGCTCCTGACCGGCCTTGGTCACGCACTCTGGCGGTCGGTGGGCCAGAAGGTGTGAAATGAGCGTTCAGCAGAGTGCGTTGTATCAAAAGGCTAGTTTCTTGGAAATGTACACATTAGCAAGCCTTGGGCGAAAAGTCCACTGTCGGTGACCCGAAATCTATAGGTAGCCGCGGGTGACTGTGGATGTGGGAGGCGGCCACTTCACCTTGTCAAGCAGCCCGAAGGGGACTGAGAGGTTATCCCCCTACTCGGTTTATTGCACGCCATATCCGCCTGCACCGCTGGGTGTTGAGTCGGAAGAGCGCGTCGAAGGAAGCATCAACAGATGAGACCTGTCCTGAAATGCGATGCCACGCGAGCGGACCAGACCGAAGCATCGTCATGGCGTCAGTGACTTGCACATATTCAGCAGTACACTTTCACTCCCACCTCGGGCGACATGGCCGCTCTCACCCGTCTGCAACAGCGGATCAAGGAGAACTTCCAGGTCAGCCAGCACACCTCACAAGTCGACAAGCTCGAGCTGACGCGCAGGAAACCACGCGCGACCTTTCGCTCCTCACGGGAACGTCCACCTCGACAGCGACCTACTTTGACACCTCCGATGACAAGCTCAAGGAGATCTCCAAGCTGCTGGATAGCCGGTCGGACCGGGAGCGGCTCGAGGGGATGAAGCGCATCATTGCGGGTATCTCGAAGGGGCGAGATATGGAGGGCTTCTTCGCGCAGGTGGTGAAGAACGTCGTTGCGCCCAGTATCGAGATTCGGAAGCTGGTGTACATCTATCTGCTGCGATTGTGAGTGGACTACTGGAGCCGCAACTATCGACTCTGCTCGGGCCCGACGCTGACAGCAGCGCGTCGACCAATTCTGACTTGCTGCTGCTATCGATCAACACGTTCCAGAAGGACTTGTCCGACCCATCGCCCTTGATACGGAGCATGTCGCTGCGGGTGCTCACGTCCATACGCGTGCCGGTGATTCAGGGTCGGTCTGTCACACTGGGCTGGGGATCCGAACTGACTCGCAGGGATCGTTATGCTCGGTTTGAAGAAGCTCGTCACCGACCGGAACCCGTGGGTCCGCAAGACCGTCGCCGGAGGTCTCGCCAAGGTGTACGAGTGAGTCTGGCATTTCGACGACCCACAGATTGGCCACTGAAAGCAGTATGGACTCGTCATCGCTTCCCCAGCTCATCCCGCTCCTCCAAACCCTGCTGGCATCGCCCTCCCCACTCACTCTCGGCGCCACCCTCACCGCCTTCCTGGAGATCTGCCCGGACCGGCTCGATCTCTTACACCAATACTACCGCCACATATGCCGTCTCATCGTCGACGCCGACGAGTGGGGCCAAGTCGTCGCGCTGGAGGTCCTCACGCGATACGCCCGACTCATGCTGGAAAAGCCCGAGCTGCCGGCTCACGCGAATGGTGCCAAGCCCGACCCGGCCGAGAGCGAGGACGAGTTTGAAGGTCTCGACCCTGATCTGGCCATGTTGCTATACTGCTCGAAACCGCTCTTCCAGTCACGAAACCCTGCCGTCGTGCTAGCTGTGTCGATGGCGTACTTTCACCTGGCGCCGCTTGAGCACGAGTCGATCGGACAGAGAGCCCTGGTGCCGCCGCTGTTGAGGCTTGCGGGTGCGCCGAGGGGCGGGGAGGAAGTGACGACGCTGGCGTGGGACGTTGCTGCCGCCATGGCGGAGGAGAGGCCGGTGAGTTGATCTCTGTCTCACTTTAGCACAGCTTCTGACCCGCAGACACTGTTCGCGGCGCAGTATCAGCGCTTCTTCGCGTATGCGAGCGATCCTACGGCAGTAAAAATCACCAAAATCCGGACGCTCTCTGTCCTTTTGTCGCAGGAGAATGCCCTGGCCATGATTCGCGAGTTCAAGGTAGGCCACGGAGCCATGACGCCGATCGACCTTCGCTGACATACAGCATTATGCAAGGGATTCGGACGACGCAGTCGCGGAGGCAGGCATCAAAGCCATTGGACACTGCGTGCGCAGTCAAAGCGAAGTCGCGCCGATCGGACTGAGCGCACTCATGCGTTTGCTGAAATCACAACGAGGTGAGTTCGTAATCCCATGTTATGCTCAGAGTTGACCAAGAGATTCTTTGGTCGCTCACGCCGTCATCGTGCTCAAGTCGGTGATCTTGTCTTTGCTGACGCATACGACCGGGACAACTGGTTCTCTGCCCGACCCGCAACGACTCGTCGCGCGCCTGGCAAAGAGTGTCGACAGCATCACCAACGCGAAGGCTCGGGCGAGTGTGTATTGGCTGGTCGGGCAGTATGCGGCCGCGGAGGACAACAAAGGCTTGGGCTGGGATGGCGTGGCGTCTTGGGTGCCTGATGTGATACGGCGAGGGGTCAAGGGGTTCGCAGACGAGGTAAGCTGCGTGTAACGCATCCAGTCCTTACTGACGTCTAGCCTGCTCTGGCGAAGCTGCAGATCCTCACGCTCGCGACAAAAGCGCTCACTCTGTCGCCAGGCGCTTCGCAGTTGCGCCTGCTTTCGCAGTACCTCTTCACCTTGGCGCGCTACGACGCAGATTACGATGTTCGCGACCGTGCGAGGTTCTTGCACGCATTGACACGGGGTGTCAGGGCGGAGAAGTCGGCAATAATGAACGGAGACGACGAGAAGACGGATGACGAAGAGGAAGAGGAAGAAGATCTTGGCGGAGTGGTTCTTCGGCGAGAACAGGTCGGGGTCATCTTGCTTGGCAAGCGAGAGGCGGGGGACGAAGTCGTCGCTTGTAAGCGGTCTCGCACGGGAGGAAGAACGGCTGACAAAAAGCTGGCTTATCAGACTACCAGGTCGGATCGCTGTCGCGCATCACACATAAGCGCTTGGCGGGCTACAAGCCCCTTCCAGAATGGACAGACGAGCCGACCGACTCGAGCCTACGCGAAGCGGAGCTCCCGCAGATTGTCGAGCCGCCCCGCCAGAGCGTTGGCCCGTCTCCCCCTCGAGCTGCGACGCCCACGGCACTATCGAGTGCCAATCCGCAGGCGAATGCGATTCGCCTTGCCACTCCTTCGTCTGTGCCAGTCCATGTCTCGGCGTCTGCAGCGTCTCTGTCCCGCTCACTCGCTTCGAGCGGCACAAGCCCCGCTGGCTCGGTACCACACGCCGTGCAAGGCAAGTTCCAGGATCTCGACAAGTTCCTCGATAGCGAGAGCGAGACGGAGGAGGAAGACGATGACGACACGGACGATAGCGATCCCGCGCCAGCTCCGCGTGCAGTCACCGCCCCGCCCAGGAGCGCTATCGTACCCGAATATGACGAGACGAGCTCGGAAGAGGAAGATGGGGTGACGGAGTCTGAGGACGAGGAGCATCTGAACCAGGATGAGCGGGCGGCGCTGTATGGCCAGTACAGGTGAAGCGCGGGGGCAAAAGATGGCGAAGGAAGGGGTATGACGATGCATCTATAAACGCTCTGTCTATCACGCTTGGCCGAGCTTTTGCTTCAAGTACTCCACCACCTCGGTCATCTTGACCTCCTCGCCCTTGTTATCGCCCGCGGCGTCCTTGCCGACCTGTGGCTTGATCCTGACCGTTCCCGCCGCGAGCTCCTTTGGCGCGAGGATGGCGACGTACGGGATCTGTTCCGAGTCTGCCACCGCAAACTGCGCGCGGTCTTTCGGGCTCTCCTTGAACATGTACTCGGCCTGCGCGTCAGCTGGCACCACGGCATGGGTGGTGAGGCTCACCTTGATGCCGGCATCACGCAGCGTCTTCGCCAGGGACATCCTCTCCTTCAGGAGCCCCTCCTTTCCAAAGTTCATGATGTACACCTCGGTCTCCTTGCCCCGTGCCTTCTCCTCGCCCTGCCGCCTCCGCATCTCCATGATGGAGTAGATGCGCTCCACGCCGACACTCATACCCACACAAGGCACGGGGTCCTTGTTGCCCATCCCCGCCGCCTCGGCGAACATGCCAACGAGGTTGTCGTATCGCCCTCCACCCGCGATGGAGCCGACGCCTACGGTGCTCTCGTCCGGCCCGTCCTCGGCCTTTGCGTCCTTGCCTCCTTTCGACTTCTTTGGCTTGGACGACGTGACGCTATCGGATGGCGGGACGGGGGGGTTGACGGCTTGTGATGGCGGAGCAGAGGCGGACGTGATGGCTTCGTAGATGATACCGGTATAGTAGTCGAGTCCTCGGGCAAGCGACATGTCGAAGCTGAGCTGTGGGTGAGCGAAATGTGGGAGAGAGAGCGTATGCATGACGCACCTTGTCCAGGACCTGGAAGATCTCGAGGTAGCCAAACAGCTTTCGCATATCGTCCAGACCCTCCCTGGCGGATTTGATCGAGGTCAAAGCGGAGTCGGCCTCCAGCTTGGCCAGCAAGTCCCATCCTGGTCCTGGGCATGAGCTCGGCGCCCATCACGGCACTCGTCAGCTCACCCTTGAGACCAACGTATTCCCCAATCTTGTCCGCCACCTCTTCGCTCAAACCCTTCTCCACAGTCATCTCCTTCTTCACCTCTGCCCACGGCGTCTGTCGTAAGAAGACCGGCGACGGGCATCAACATGGCTCACCTTGTCAAGCTTGTCGACCGCGCTGGAGATGCTTCTCGTCTTGTCGGATGGCACACCGGCAAGCTCAAAGATACCGTCCAGGATCTTTCGGTGGTTGATCTTGACCGTGTACTCTCCAATGTCCAGCGCCGTCAACGCCTCGCACAAAATGGACAGGATCTCCGCGTCGGGGACCATGGAGTCGTAAGATCCCGCAATGTCAAAGTCCTAGCATAAGCTGATGCCACGCCCAGTCTGCCGCGGGGCTCACACATTGGTAAAACTCCCTCATTCGCCCCTTTGTCAACACCGGCTGGTCCCGTCGGTACACCTTTCCGATGTGGTATCGCTTCATCGAAGTGACTCCGTTCATGGCGAGGTACCTGGCGAACGGCACCTGTGCATCAGCGTTCCACTCAGCCTTGTCCAACGCTCGTCACCCACCGTGAGGTCATATCGCAAACTGCAGAGCTCCCCACCCTGGTCCTGCAGGTCGTAGATCAGCTTCGAGTCCTCGCCGTACTTTCCCGCGAGGATCTCCCGGAGCTCGAACACCGGCGTGTCGATCGTGCTTCCTCCATACTTGACAAAGATGGACTCAAGCGTGTTGAAGATCTTCTTCCTGAGCAGCGTGGCCTCGGGCTTGTGGTCGACCGTCCCCTTGGGCGTCTTGAGCACGAAGCCCTGCCCCGCGGCCGTGTTTGTCGATCCCTCTCCCGCGTCCGCAGCGGCCTTTTTCGCAGCGACAAGCGTAGCCTTGAGCGACTTCATCTCGTCGACCTGAGCCGTCGCGTCCGACTTTGTGATCTTGAGCTGCTTGATCGTAGACTGCAGCTCCTCAATCCGGGCCTGGATGGCCGGGATGTCGGCTGCGGGCGTTGTCATCCTGTTGATGAGGCGGTAGAGCGATGTGGGCAAGAATTGGCGAGTGAGCGGTGCAGGTGTTCGTGATGCTTTTGCTGATCTGTATAGAGGTATGGACCGCCTGAGCATGCGAGGTGGGAGGGAGGTGACCCGACTTGGCTTGGTTCGGTTGAAATTCCCAAATTCCACTTCTTCGCCTATCGGCTGGTGAAACTCGGCCGTTTACAGGGGCGGTCCGAATAAAGTTGACAGCAGTTAGGTCTCTCGGAGGAGGGTGTCGGCATGGCCTCTTGTATAACAATAACAATGCTTGTGCATCCATCGTCTGTCTCGGCATATGCACCCGAGTTGTCCAGATATGAATCGCTTCGAGGCACATCCCGACATGTTGTCATCCCGCTTTCTATGCCCGTAAATTCCCTCCTGGGTGACGACTACGCCTCTATCCCTTTCGGCTGCTCCTGTACAGGCCGAGGCACCCGCTTTCCATCGACGTTCTTTTGCAGCCAAAGAATCAGTGGGACTGCACTTCAGCGGGGTACAGCATTCTCAAACGCAGGCAGCTCACTCAGGAGCAAGCCCAGCGCCACCACACCGGCCGTAAAGAAGTTGCCGAGCGCGACATCCGGCTGCTTCTTCGTCGGAAACAGCAAGATCGGCCACCAGGCACCGACGAACGTCGAAGACGTGTTCACTGCGGGTCAGAGTCGGATCCAGATGTGAGATCATCGTGGCGGCTCACTCAACGCGCCGACCACGGCTCGCTTCACTGGATTCCCCTCTGTCGCAGCGGCCTGCCAGGCCCAGATCACCCCAAAGTTGCCAAGGACGACGTTGCTGAAGTAGTACAGCACCCATCTGACGCTGCGCGGCTCATCATACACCGGTCGTACACCCAGCGCGATGTTGACCCCGCTGGAGCTTGTCAGATGCACGCTCGAGAGAAGACCGCGGAGCCACTCACAAAGTGAGCAAAAAGGCTATGGCGATAGGTGGCCACCGTCTGCCCTTCAGGAGGTTATCGCTCAGCCAAGACGTCGTCAGGCCATAAAGGACCGGGACAGCGTAGATCGGCGTCGGATACTATCGACTCAGCATGAGGACCTACGAGCGAACGGGAGAGACCTACGACATTGATCTGCGGGATGGTATACGACTTCGGCTTACGGGCATTGTATGCCTTCAGCCAGAAGCCCATCGAATTTGACGGCTGACCCGCTAGGCCCATACAAGTGAACAGGGCTGGAAAGACGTAAAAGTGCCAGGTGCCAAGGATCTCGCGCCATACTGGCCACGTAAGTTTCTCGGGCTCTTTGTAGCTCTCGAGCGGTTTGCGCGCTTTAGCGAGCGCCACGTCCTCGGTAGAAAACAGCCAATTTTTGGTTTGCTGAAAGGGCAGGTCAGGGAGGAAGAGGAAGGCGATGAGCGCGACGGGCAGGCTGATGCTACGATGTCAGTCATGTCACCGTAAATGGTGACAGCGCAGCTCACACTCCGTTTATCAGGAACAGCCATCGCCATCCCGGCCGCCCGGATGTGCCGTCGAGAGCCTCGTAGACACCGGCTTGAAGGAAGCCACTGAACTGGTGCAGTCAGCATGTGTAGTTGCGAGACAGAGTCAGACTCGATCTACCATTGGACCGATCCTGCTGCGTCAGCGCAAGGCTCAGGATTCGGAACAGTCCTGCACTCACATGACGGAGATCTGAATCAGAGTCAGCCGCTTTCCGAGCTCGAGCGGCTGATACCAAGACGAAGCGATGTGCATCAATGCTGGGAAATGTCCCGCCTCGAATAGGCCTGGCGGTGAGTCGGAGCTGAACGCGAGCCAAACGTCTCATCACATACCCAGGAAGAACCTGCACGCATACAGGTGTTTCTCGTTCTGGATCGAGGACGTGGCGAAAGTGGCGATCGTCCAGAGCACTTCGAGGATAGGCACCCACACGTGCGCTTTGACGACCCCCTTGGAGAGAATCAAGTTCGAGGGGATCTGGCCAGCGACGTAACCGGCGGCGAAGAATGCCGCAGCGTAGTTGAGCTGATTTCCGTACACTGGCGGTGTGAGCAGCGCCTGAGCAGCCGGGCGGCGTGCACGCACATTGCAAGTCCTCTTTCATGCCGGACAGGAAAGCGTTGTTCACCGCTGCTTGGTCAATGAATTTGATCAGCACACCGAAGGAACCAGCTCTACCTATCAGTCCATGAGCCTCGGCTGATGTCACATTGCATGCTCCGACCCACGTGAGGAGCGTCAAGTCCAGCTTGAGCAGCAACCGCCTCTCGCTGGGTGACTTGTCCCACCCATCCCATATGTAGCCGTACCATGCTCGCTTGCGCTCCGGCACTGGTGATGAGACCCCTAGCTCGAGCGATGCCTTCTTCGACAACGGGGGTGAAGCCTCTGGAAGGGCGATTGCGGGCGGGCTCATGTTCGAACGAATGTGAACAGTGGGAGAAGCCCCTCGTGGGCCAAATCATTGTGCCTATTTAGGGCATCACCGGAAACGCTGGAGCGGATTCTTTGCACGCCATGCAGCTCCGGCTCGCGCTACTTCGGCGCCGACTGTCGTGCTTTGTGCTTGGGTCGACATTTTGAGATGCGGAGCGGGAACACGCTGAGATGGATTGGGATTATCACGCCACCCTCTCGCCACTCCGCCGCTCGATAGCACATAAGCATGACATCGGCAAAGCAGATCCGGCTATGACCGAGCTCTGGTCTGGCACCAATGTCGCTACAGATCGCGTCAGATGTTGACAGCGGAAGTCGGGCGGGATGAACTTCCGCCCCGCGGTCCCGGACGTGGCCTAGTGCAACACTGCGCCGTGGGCGAAGTCACCTGTACCCCGATAGAAAAATGAGTCTCGCTCTTAGAAATCGCCGGAAGAAGACCGCGATCATTCTTCTGCATCCACTTCGCTCTTCCAGCTCGTACGAGCTCCGATTCTATACAATTTCAAGCCTGGACTCTGCTCGCCGTGCCGTTCTTCGTGGGCGCCACATTGTCCACATTGTCCAGCGGAGGCGCATCCTCCCCCGCAGCCCACCTGAATCTGGACCCGTAGTGTTCCTTGGGCAGGCGGACATTGCCGACACCACTGAGACTCTCTCTCGCGGTGAGACCGGTGGCATGGGCTCCCTTGGGGTAGTCCACCCAATGCACGCCGCTGCAGTGAACATCGATGTGTGAACCGCATCTGCCGACTTACCGGCGTTGCAGTTCGGGCACGAGCAGGTCGACGATGTCTTCGTATCCGCCGGGGAAGCGGTTCCACGACAGGTCTGATTGTCAGCCCCACCATTCCGTCCCGGAAGGACCGAGTATATACGTACTGAAGCCATCAACATCGCTCTCCTCGATGATCTTCTGCAGGTGATCGGCGACAGTGATGGGCGAGCCAACAATCGGAGGGTAAGGCAGACCGCCAATACTGGTGATGTCGGCGAGACCTTTCTTTGTCCAGTCCTTGTGGTCCGGGTAGGTCTTCTGGATGCTGGCAATGATCTCCGGTCAGCCTAGACCCGCCTGTGTCCATCCCTTGCACTCACAGCTTTGAGCGCGGGGGTGCCCACGTCGCACAAGTCCGCATCAATAGGATACTTGGAGATGTCTTGGCTAACCTGGCGATCTCAGGGCCGAGTCTCCCCACATTCACTGAACTCACTCGTTGCGAGAACAAGACCTCGGCCTGCAGCTGACTGACATAGCTGCGTGACTCGGCCAGTTTCGCCTGTGCCTCCTCATCGGTCTTGCCCACGTACAGACTCCAGATCAGTCTGTGGCTTCAAAGTTTCGGAGTCGCCCACTCACGTTAAGCCGAGGATCACCTTGATACTGTATGGGTCCCGACCGTGATGAACCGCCGCCGTCCGATACTCCTCCACCTTGATTCGGGTCTTCTCAATGTTCGGCTGGTTCTGCGATTAGCCGTGTTTTGTCCGATGGCGCGACTCACGGTAAAGAGCGCCTCGCCGTGCTTCGACCCGAATGCAATCCCCTTGGCAGAGCTGCCCGCCTGGTACAGCAAGGGAGTGCGCTGGATGCTTGGCTCGACGATGGATGGCCCAACCACACTGAACTGTTGACCGGCGTGATTGATCTTTCGGACCCGAGCGGGGTTGACGTAGATGTCGTTCTCCTTGTCCTTGATTACGGCGTCGTCTGCCCAACTCGACTCCCATAATTTGTACAAGACGCTGCGGGTGAGCTCTGCTAGAACGTCAGCATGCCGCGACCCACTCGACGTATTCGTCCGCCCGGTCGTCTGTTGCATCAGCCGGACTTCAGAGCGGGATCAAGCGGACTCGCAGCGGTCATCGTGCTCGATCTGGGCTGGCAAACCGTGGTTCAGGGCCGCCGCGTCATTTGACGAGGTCACAAGGTTGATGGCGATTCTGCCGTTCGTGAGGTCTGCCCGCGTTAGCGGATTACTCATCAGAGAACTTGAGCGGCTTGCGGTCGAGCGTGGCGAATCTGGAGTCTCAGCTACGGTGTCTAGTACTTGTCGTCCTTCACTCACCTTCTGGCAACTGTAAAAGGCTTCTCGTAGGTCTACAGAATGAGAACTGGGACGCAATGCGACATTGTCGAACCACTCACGACACTCTGGGTGATACCGAATGTCAGGTTCGAGGTCACGGCAGCCGCAGCTGAGATCCACAGACTTGGGTCGCTCGCGATGACTTGACCAGCGACTTGCAGAGCAGGCCCGATACTGCCGCCGTAGATCTCGTTTCCCCCAAGTACGTCCGCTAGGCTGTATGTCAGCCCCCCTTTATAGTCAAACTCCCCACATGTGACTCACAAGAGAGCGCTAAACTTGCCGCGTTCAAGCAATTGCGCGAGGTCCGTCCAGTATTTGATCGTGTTGTACTCGGCCGACCGGTCTCCGGATGGTCGTCGCCATTGACCGGTGAGAATCATGGATGGACCGTTGAAGGTCAGGGCGTTGAGCACCCATCGGCGTGGCTTCTTTGCATCTCGCTTGGTGTAGGGAAGTGTCGAGTTGTGCACGCCGTCTTTGGCGGAACTTCCGCCGATGTAATGGATGGTTCGGCCTCCTTCGGCAGTGACCTGTGCGCCGGGATTCGTCTCAGTCGTGGTGGTCCTTGTCATGACGATCTGATCTTGCTTGTGAGGGTGTGAGCTGTTGTTGGCCCACCGGCACCCATATCATATACAATTGCATGAGGCTGCTATCGGGTCGGACCGAGGCATCGCACGTCAGAAAGCGACAGCTGGTCGAATGGTGTCAATAGTGCTATTCGCAGTCAGATCACCTCATCCATGCATGCAAGACGCAACGAAGAGGTGATTAGAAACCGGGTGCGTCAAGACGACGCAGGATGGTGCAATCGCCCGAGGACATGGCCGAACGGCTTCTCGATGCCCGGTCAACCAGGGAGAAGAAGGCTATCAACAAGCGGGCGAGGCGTGAACCAGGGCAAGGGGGGGCTGTGTGTGAAACGCGATGGATGTCCTGAATCGATTTAGACTGGTTTCGAGACGGCCAGGGCAGCGTGCACCTGCCCGATTTGATCCGGCTAAGACCAAAAGAACGTGTCTCTCGCTGCTGACCCGCTCTCGTAAACAGATTGGCGAGGGGCCGCGGATCTGGTGTAGGAAATTGTGGCCGAGCGCCGAGTTGCCCCTTGGGCATGGCAAGCGTCACAAAGCCACACACCGGGCAATCTGTTTGCTGCATGAGCTGTGGACGGAACGCCGCGTAGCTCGGGCGCCCGGGCTTGTGCTGTGCGTTATCGACCCGAGCGATGACTGGGCGGTCCACGTAC
>JAHXHD010001353.1:0-22932 GCA_019857685.1 Papiliotrema terrestris | reverse complement strand
GGGCTGGGGGTGGGCTTGGTCGCAAGCAGGTCGACTGTAGGTGAGCTCAACGCAACATGACAAGTCGTGTCTCAGGCCAGGGTAGGTGCGATACTCACGGGCGGCACGCTCAGACTCGTCAAACTTGACCTGCACGGGCACCGGCAAGAACACGCAGTGCTCGGGCTTCGGCGTCGTACCGAGCTGGCTCGACACCCATCCCTTGACGCCCAAACCCTGTCCATCCCGGGTCAGCTCCGTGTCGACCGTGAGGTGCACAGCGGGGAACGGAGAGGTCTCGTTCGTGAAGTAGTTCTGGATCAACGCCGAATAGCTGTTGATGACCGGCGAGGTGGCATACCAGCCGACAATGCTCTCCTTTGCGCCGTTCTTAGACAACAGCTCGACCATGGCCTGATGGAAAGGCATGTCGAGGGCGATCTTCTCGTCGTCCTCGGAGTGCGGGACAGCGAATGACGAGCGGATGGTGATTGATGTGCCGGACTCGGAACGCGTGCCCATCAGGGTACCGATCACGCGGGGTGTGGGCGCATCGGGCCGGCGGGAGTGGTGTGTGAGGATCGAAGCGAGGACGGAGGGGTGGACGTTGACGACGGTGGGGTGTCGGCTGTGGGTCAGCGAGACTTTGCGGGATGGCAGAGGGAGTTACGCACGATTGGGAAGAGGACGTCGGGGGGAGGTTGAGGTGGATGGCCGAGGACGAAGCTTCGATGGACATGCTGGGCGAGGGTTGCCGCGGTGCCTGCGGTGACGAGGAAAAGAGTACGGGTCGGGAGTCTGCGCTGTGGAAGCGCTTTTTGGATGGCAGGAGACGAAGAAGTCAAGGAGAGGTCTGATAATGTTGAATGGGATTGTGGTTGTTCAACCGGGTGAAAATGGCCAGCCTGACATTTTCAATGCAATGAATCGTGTCACGTGTCTTGAATCAGGCTCACCTGTTGACTGGGCATGGAGACTCTGTCCACCGCGTCACAGTACTGCTACGAGCATAGTCTATGCAACAGCAGGTCATATCACCTCGACACTATAGCCTGCTTTACTTGATTTGACTGCGCTCGTCCAGTGACCTACATCGGTCGCTCTGGGCTTGTAGTGGCCTCTCTTATACCCCCGGCTTCCAGTATGTCCACAGAAGACCGCGATACGCATGTCGAGGCGCTCAAGGTGCAAGAGGTCAGTCCCTCTACAGCCACGCGCATGGCAACTGTCACTGACCTGCAGTCCCGCTTCCAGGGTGAAGGCTCGGACCTGAGCCTTGTCCATTGGCTTCGTCATGCAGAGCTAGCAATTGAGCATCTCTCCAATGTCCGTTCTCACACCGGGAACCCTGGCTACGTCGTGCTGAGCAACAGGATGATCTCTTGCCGAACATACAACCGCTGCACGCCTTCTTCCTCAAAGTTCTCCTCCCTTCTCCTAACGCGACCCTCCCTAAGCCCGGACGACCCATACGGCATCTCATCACCCGCTGCATGGTCAAGCTGCACAAGAAGGTCGAGTCGAGGAGCCTGTTTGACTTTGTGCAGAGCCTGGCCAAGGCCGTCTCGGACGGAGGGAGCAAGAACATGAGCTCGGGAGAGATTGTGGCTCGAGTGTGAGTGTGACATCGTGTTGTATCTGTGCAGGAGGGCTTTGCTGATTGTAAGGGCCTGCTGGTACTGCATAGGGGAGGTGATCAAGGAGCTCGGCACGAATGTGAGTCCTGCTGTGGACATCCTCGGAGATTTCGCGCATCAGCTGATATCAGATGATGTCGTTCATGGCGGAGATCTGTACCGTGTCGATCAAAGTCCTACGCAATACTAACCTCGTAAGCTGGTTCGCCCTGATTGGCCCCAGGCACAGACTAATCTTCTAGTCGGTCCTCCTGCGCACGCATGCGGTCCTAGCGTTCTCAAAGTCGCTTCACTCGGCCGGACGAGCCTTGCCAGACGCCCTGGTCAAGGACACGCTGAAAGCTCTCCGAGCTGGGCTCCAAGACAAAGCCCTCCCGGTCCAACGAGCTTGCGCCGAAACCTTCATCTCGCTGCATTCATACTCTGCCGCATGTCCTCTCCAACCCACGCTCGACTCGGTAGCCCCCCTCGCTTTCAAGAGTCTCGAAACGGCCGACTACCTAACTCGACGAGCGCTCAGCCGGTTGCTCGCTCACCTGCTCGCGGCCACGCAACAGCCTGGATCGGGGGTTATCCCTCCGGATCCGAGGCAGAAGGCCCCGAAGAAGGAGGGAGAAGACGGCGGCTCGGAACCGAACATCATGACATCGGCGAACCAGGATCGATCTGGCAAGACCCTGTTCACCACGGAGGAGATGCTCAAGTATCTTTCGGTGCCGTACAACCGGCCCGCTTCGCCCAGATCGCTGCGAAACGCCATCATCGACGTGTATGTTACGTTGTTCTCGGCACTCGGCGCGACTTACGTGGAGAGCCACTATGCCGAGATCATTAAACACATATCGGAGGACATCGTCTCGCCCGCACGTGCTCGGAGCTCTCGCTTCGAAGTGTTGACGACGCGAGAGGCCGTGGGCGTGATATTGCGGGAGCTCATCGGGATCCGCTTGTTATCGGAGGGAGGACAGGTGATGGCTATCCGAGAATGGGCGAACAACTACCTCAAGAAGTGGCAACCTCAGTCGTTGCCCGGATCGAAGCGACCCGAGAAGACGGTCTTGGTGGTTGCGCTGCGCGAAGTCGCCGGGTTGCTCGAACAACTCGGCAACGCTCCGCCACAGATTATCGAGCTGCTAGCGGAACCTCTCGTCCGTCTGTTATCGCACGAATCGTACTCTGTCCGATTGGCGGCTTCCTTCACCCTCCGACGGTTCTGCACGCTCAATCCGAGTCAACTGCCTCGGATGCTGGAGATTTTACTTGCCGACGTGACGAAAGACCTCGGCTTGCTCGGGACACCTACAGCGGCCAAGGACATACCTGATCGCGTTATCGGCAAAGCCTTTGCCCTGTCCGCCCTCCTCGCCGTCAGCTCTTCCCGACCTCTGTACGTCTCGCACGACATCCCCGCGAAAGTGCTCGACCTGGCAGTCTCGCTGTTGAAGAAAGCGGGCGAGCACGACGTAGCGGTCGCGACGGTAGAAGTCCAGATCGCCTGGTACCTCATTGCAGCTTTGATGAGCCTGGGCGAGAGCTTGGTGAAGCAACATCTGCCGCAGCTGCTCGTGTTGTGGAGGAATGCGCTGCCGAAGCCAACCAGCAAGGACTCTTCTGTTGGCGAGCGAGGCGAAGCGGAGTGGTCTTTCCTCTTACTTGTGCGAGAATGTGCTCTCGCCGCGGTGCTCAACTTCTTGCGCCACAACTCGGCACTGGTCAACATCGACGTTGCCCGTCGTCTCGCTACGCTGTTCACCAACACGCTTAACTTCGTCAATGGCTTCGCGACGGCGTACTCGGAGGCACTGCGCGAACAGGCGGCTAATCCTAACGGACCAACTTCGCCAATCTTCACGGCTCGCCCATCTCTCGTCGAGCGCGAGGCGAACCTGCGGCGCAGGGTGTTGCAGTGCTTCACGGCGTTGGGCCCTTCGAGCGCGATCGAATCCATGCAGCCGGCGCTTCTTCAGGCCGCTATTACCGTCTTCGCCGATCCAGAGAACTACTCCGGGTCCGCAGCTCAAGCTGCCATCGCTGCTCAGTCAGGACAGTTCACGAGTGTCTGGCAAGCTAGCGATGGCTATGCGTTCGGAGTGACGAGCTTGATGCCTTCGCGGGAGGGATCGAGCGGTCATGAGGGAGAAGAGGCGTTCTTGAATCGAGACCGCATTGAAATGTTTGTCGAGTCGCAAGTGAGTAACATATTTCTCCATGGAAATAAAGCTGACCATCAGTTGACGACACCGATCATTGGCACGCTCGAACATGACTACCTTGAGCTGCTGGCCGCCGCCTCGACGTCTATATCTGCTAAAGCATCTCCACCCCAGACTGGCGTAATCGATGCCGGCGTCGAGCTGTTCGCGGCAATCTTTCCGCATCAGACGCAAGAGGGCCAGATCCAGTCGCTGGCGACTTTGTCGAGTCACACAAAGTCTGGCAAACTGGAGCGTAACCCAGGTCGACGGCAGGCGGTGCTGGCGAACACGATCACCGCGTTGAAACGATCTCTGGCGAATGCCGAGGCTGGTGGAAACAAGGGCAGGAGGACGATAGGTCACCAACAGGTTACGGATCTCATCAAGGGACTCTTACAGGTGAGTTTGGCACACCTGCACCCATCGAGAGGCTCAGTCTGATTTGCAGGATGCCGTTGTCGACCCGACTCCGTGCGTCCGACGAGGAGCTGCCGACGCTATGGGCTCGCTCAGTGCCCTGAACAGCGGCAACTACCTGTCAACACAGATTCAATGGCTCGTTGACCAAGTCGTGAACAACACAAGACCCGAAACTCGAGCGGGATGCTCCCTTGCGTTCGGCGCGATCTACAGCAATGTCGGCGGTCTTGCCGGCGGGCCAATCCTGAAGACGATTGTCAACATCCTGATGTCTCTCGCTACGGATCCCCACCCCGTCGTTCACTACTACGCGATGTCTGCGCTCGCACAGGTCGTCAATGCCGCGAACCTGTCTTACGCCCCCTACGTCACCAACACCCTCGGCATGCTGTCGAACATCTATCTGCTGGAGACGCACGAGCCGGAAGGCGGGTCGCTCGGCAGTGTCAACTTGCGGGGCGACTTGCCGGCATATCAAGTCATCTGCCGGATACTGCATGCTCTCGTGGGCGTTCTGGGACCTGAGCTGCAGGAACCGGGCAAGGTGCGAAGTCTGGTCTTCCTGCTGGTCCACGAGTTCGGCGAGGAAACGGACGAAGGACTCGCAGTCGAGGCTATCAAATGTGTCCAGCAGTTCCTCATGTTCGCGCCGGCCGAAGTGGACGTGCCGCGCCTGCTGCAGACGTTCCGGACGCACCTCGCCTCGACGCGGAGACCGCTCAAAGTCGCTGCGATCACGGCGTTGTACCAGATCGTCCAGCGGGACGCGGTGTTGATCTCGAAATTGGGCGGGAACCAGCTGGTCGAAGACCTATTTGGTCTGCTGGACGACGACCCGAGTCTCGAAGGTGTCCGGAACGTCATCACGTCGTGGCTGCAGCAGACGGCGGCGACCTTACCTTCCGGCTGGATCGACCTCTGTCAGCGCATCATGACGCGCACGGCCGCGCAAAAGAAGGCTGCGTCATCGAACATCCAGCAGGCATCAGGTCCGGCGTTTATCGATGACGAAGGCGAGTCTTTCGCCGCGGAAGCGACGCAGAACTCGTCCTCCTCGGCGTTGTCTTCCCGTTGGAGGACACAGCTATTCGCGCTCAGCTGCCTTCACAACATCGTCTTGGCTGTTGCGGAGGGAGGACGTCCAGAGCACTTTGACCCGATCGCGGCAAGACAGGCTGGGCTGAACATGCGTCAGATGCTCTTCTCGCGAGTGGCCGACCTGATTCGGATGGCGTTCTCAGCGAGCGCTGCGCAGGTCATGGATGTGAGGCTGCAGGGCCTCGTGGTCCTCCGGGATGTCATAGAGGTGAGCAGAGTCCGAAACGAGTGTCCAGCGCGAGACTGATCTCCAGCGCTTCTCCGCAGCCGGTGACCCGGACTTTGAAGGATCGCTCCTGCTCGAACAGCATCAAGCGCCCATCGCTGCTGCCCTCACGCCGTCTTTCGGGTCCGACTCAGCGCCCGAAGTCTTGGCTGCGGCCGTGCAGGTGTGCGCAGTGTTCGTCGGTAGCGGGGTGGTCAAGGAGGTGAACAGGATGGGACGGATCTTGAAGCTGCTCACGAATGCGCTGGAACAGTGCAAAGGTAAGCAACGAGATCTAAGCCTCCCGCAGGAGTGCAAGCTGACCGCGCAGAGGGCAACATGGTGGCACTCGGCGATGTCGAGCACCTGTCAGCCAATGCGGCAGTCATGCTCAAGATCTCGGTGCTGGCTGCGTGGGCGGAACTCCAGATCGCCGCGACGAAACAGTCGTACCTTGTCGCTGTGGTCCAGCCGTATCGATGGTTGCTCGGCCCGTTCTGGATCGGAGCACTGCGCGACTACGCCCAGCTCAGGACGGATCCGGAGATGGGTGCCGGTGCTGCGATGGACCTCAACAACGGTCTCGGGCGGGATGTGCTCTTGCCGGTGAGTCACGGACAGCTTCTTCCCGCTCAAAGCTCACTCAGCAGTATTATGAGCAATTCGTCCCCAAGCTGCTGCACGCTACTGCCATCACGCTCGGGGCGTCCGATGCCTTCGCGCTTGGCGCAATGGACGGTCAGGCTTTCACGTCCTCCGCTGAACCCGCGAATCAACCGATGATCCGACCCGAGCCGGCGCCAAACTTCTACATCGTGTACGGTCTCGCCTTCGAATCGCTCGTCAAGGCACTGGGCGACTCGGTCACAGCGCCGATGGCTCAGGTGTGCCTCAAGGCCATGAAGAGTTTGGTCAGGCCGCAGCTGAGCGGCAACGTGTTCGAAGGGGCTCTCTTCGACGAGCTGTGCACCATCTGCTACAGGATCGGTATGAGCGCATCTGCAGCGGTCAAGGCGGACATGTGCGAGGTTGTGCGAGCATTCGTGGTCAGCCGCAAGGGTGTGCAGGGGTGAGTCCGGTCGAGTTCTGACTCGGCTTAAAAAGCACTGACGCCAGCTACGACGCCGCGCAAGTCCGACGCGCGCTGGCCATCCTTACGTACACGCTTCGAGCGGTGATTCCCTCTCGGGAGACGCAATCGACGTTCACCCACTCCGACTCACAGGCTGATCGAGTCGCGTTGCTCAAGTCAGGCTTCACTGCCTATGCGCAAGTCGTCGAGGCGATCGAGGCCAGCCAGCGTGCGGACCTCATGGCTGTAGCGATTCATCTCTACGGGGATGTGCTTGCGGACGAGACGCCAAATATGGACTATGCGGGACAGACACTGCCGGTGCTGAAGCTGTTGATGGACCAGTTACTGGGTGTAGGATCGCAAGTCCCGGGCATGGGCTCGGCGACAGGGGATCGGGTCGTTCATGGGCTTTTGTCTGCTTGCCTGGCCAACGTGGATGACATGAGGTGCGTCGGCGTGGCAAATTGAACGGGAAGACTGACGCTGACATGCAGATCTAGGGTGAACGCGGTTGCGAACGTCAAGATCAAGAACAACTTGCTTGCCATCACGCTGGTATTCACCTCGCTTCCGCCGTCCATCCGAGTCAGCAAGGTCCTCATCGAGGAGATCAGCTACGCGATCGGGCAGAACCTCGGGGCCGGGTCAGACCGACCCGAACTCGGCATGACGGCCATCCACTGCGCCACGACCCTCTTGCAGGCCTCGCTGCGCACCTCCCCGACGTCCCTCAGCAGCACGCCCGTCCCGTCTCCAATCCTCCAGCACGTCGCGCTGCATTTGATCAGCCCGCTCATCGCGTTCATCGCCGAGTCCGTAGCGATCTCGTCTGCGCAGGACCTCCCGCCAATCATGCTCGAAGGCGTCAAGCAGGTCATCAAAGGCCTCGTGGGCTGGACGAGCGGCCTTCCCGAGCCGTCTCGACCGAAGGGATACGGCGTGCTACTGCCCACGTTGTCGCTCTTGTTGGATGACAACGATTCGTCCACGCAGCCTTCGGGCTTGCACCTCATCGCGACGACGACGATGCTTGGCCTGGCGCAGAATGCTCCGGGGGCATTCAAGGATGCGACGCTCGCGATGGATGAGAGCGAGAGAGGGAGGTTGGAGAAGGCTGTAAGGGACGCGGTGGGACAGCGGGCAGAGAGACAGCAGGCTGGAAGCGCTGGTGCGGAGGCGAAGAAGGTGATTGAGCTGAGGAGCTTTGGTTAGGTGGCGACGGTGCGTGAATGAGGTTGGTACAAACTACCATGTACCGGGGTGAGAACCGGTATGTGTAATGGAGGGGACGCGGGCGGTAGGACCGATAACAAAGGGACCATCTTACGAACATGATGAAAATGGATAGAATTGCAATGCTGGCCATGGTCTGTTGGTGCCGGGAGTGCCGGGAAACGCTGCGAAAACAACGCATTAGGAAGAGATTGGCTCCGGTGGGGAAGACGAAGGTGTGTGGGGGCAGGGACGTAAGGCAGGAGCGATGTCACGCAGGGGGGGTCTGTCCGACGTCGGAGAACAGATGGGATAGCATGCATGGTCGTGTCGTTGTATGCCGGGAACGATGCGATAATAATACAAGGCGAAGAGATGATAACAACACCAGGACTGCGCCATCCTGCTCCGGCCGTGTCCTCTGGCATCCGCCCCTCACTGCTCGGTATGTGGACCTGCAGTCCACCTCACAAGTCGGATCGTGTCCTCTATGCGCCGTTCTGCTTGTCCAGCTTCGAGCCGGGATAAACCCCCTCCAGTCCCTCTCGCTCCTCCTTCTCCCGGCCTCGCGAGGCCCAGAGCGCCCGTCGCTCCGCCAGCAGCGTCTCGGCCCACTGCTGGATAGTAGGGTTCTCGAGGTGCGCTGCAGGTCAGCCTTTGATTATCTCTGCAAGCGCGGCCGGCTCACGGATCGATCCGGCGAAGAATGGGTTGAGGGATTGAACGTCCTGTGCTACAGACGTTAGCTTGCAAGGGCAGATCGCACGAAGCAGCTCACAGCGCTCGTACTCGACTGCCTGTAGAGCGAGCTCTATCCGGTCGAGGTCCTGTCAGTCAGTCGCGTTCGGCATGAGATGGAGATACCGGCGTACCTTGACGAGCTTGGACTCGGGAGTTTGCCTCGCTTCGTATTCCTGCGAGTCAGCTCGCGCCGAAGTAGCCAGACCTCGGACCGAGGTCCGACGCGTCAACGCACATCCCACAACGACCTGAACCTCTCCCTGGCTTCTGTGTTCCCTGGTCCGCCGAGCATCTCGTTCAAGAAAGAGTCCATCGCTGCCTCTTCCAGCTGGTGCTTTACATGCGAGGGCACGCCCTCGACGGGGGTGATGTCGCCGACACTGCTCATCAGCGCCTTCCTGCTGAGCTTCGGTCGCGGGCGATCTCACTATGCCTCCGCCAGGTCATGCACAAGGGCCATCTGCCGTCAGTGGCTGGTCCATAGTCATCTGTCGTGTGTGACGGGTAGCTCGACTCACCATGACGCAGCGAGGGATGTCCAGCGGCGGACGGGTGGGATCAGTCGGAATCATCATCGCCATGAGCGCCATACGGCACATGTGGTCCGATATGCTGCCCATCAGCTGCTCCGCCTGAAGACCTTCACACAGGACGCGCAAGGCCGCTATACGTACCTCTCCGCTTCTTTCACCTGGCCGTCAGTCAACGCTCACCATCCTACATTCCAGGCAAGCGGCAAACTCACACCCTCTCGGATCCAGCCTGACCGCTTTTGCACCTTCAGCTGCTCAAGCATGTGCAAGAACGCCATTGTATCGAGCGCTTCGTTGCCCGTAGATCTGGCATTAGCTCGCTCGAATACCGTTCCCCGGTAAAAGGTAGCTAGCTCACTTGTAGGGCGCTGGAAGCTCTTTCCCGCCGGCTCCAAGCACGACGGCCGGTTTTGAAACGGCATGGGAAGGAGTTGTGACAGTCATTTTGTCGTTGACTCTAATCGGCATGCTCTCGTTCGAGGAATGAGGTGGCCTGTCGACAACGATGAAGGAGAGAGGGATCTGATCAAAAAGTGAGGGGCGCTCGGTTGTTTGTACAGGCAAGAGGGGTTTGAAAAGTACACACGTCATCACTTTTGCTTTGGTCCCGCTACACCGTCTTCCGCCGGAACGTGTGACGCGTCCCGGGACATCGGACCCGGTTAGACATGCCTCTCAAACGTATCTCCAGAAATATCCTCATCATACACCTCGGCATAGCTCTCGACCACCCGGCGTCCCCACGAGTCGCTCCAAGCAGCGAATAAGACGGAAGAACAGAAGAGCTCCGCTATCTGTCTCCAAAAAAAGAGGGTAGGCATCGTGAGTGCCTCTCCCCTTCTCGTGTCGGGGTAGCGTACTTGGCCGGGCCGTTCAACCGCCATGAGAAAGTGAAATGGGCAGCTCACCTCCAGGCCAGGCGATCCGTCCATCATGGCGGCGGAGACATCCCAGACCGAGTCAGAGACTACACAGCAGCCTCTATATCGAGTCAGGGCCCGCCATGTCCTCTTGTCGTCGGACCCGCCGGAGGAGAGCGAGCCGTTGCCGGTTCCCCGATATGATCAACCCTCCCCACGAACGCAGCTCAACAACGGAGGTTTCTCTTTACCTGGTCTTCATGCTTTCACCTCTTCTCTTCCGGAGTCTATGTCCCTCATGAAAGAGGGCGCGGCGTCTGCCTTCAACGGTCCTCCGAAGCTGGTAGAACTGGCGGAGGACAAGGAGGATCACCGTGGGCGAGAGAACAGGGCAGGGACCGGTAAGTCTGCCGTTCCTCTGCGGTGTCAGCGCTGATGTGAAAGACACCCAAAGCCAGCTTTTTCATCCGCACGCAACCTGGAGAACTAGCCATACTCCGCCTCCCTCGTCCTCCCCCCTCACGAATCGTACCCACCTCACCAGTAACGAGCCGAACCGAGAGGACGAGGTCGATCAGCTCCACTCATCCTCGCTACCTCCTGTGGTAACAGAAGTCGTCGATGACGCACCGGAACTTCCCGACCCTGTTGACCCCCCTCGAGACTCGGCCCCTTTTGTCGAATCTCCCCGGGAGTCCACCTCGCCCCAACCCCTTCGCGAGACTCGCAGGTCCGCCCGAACCACGCCGAAGAAGGCAACACCGATTCTGTCATCAGCCCTTGACGACTCTAAACGACCTATCTCCACTTTCAGTCCCTCCCCGTTGAAGTCCAAAGCACCGTATGCGAGGCAGAAATCAGTCCCGGCTCCGTCACATCAACACCGCTCGCCGTTCAACAAGGCTACGAGGGTGTTCGGCCGTACCATGAGCGATAAAGCGACGATCGCCGAAGAAGATATGGAGCAGGACAGCTTCAACAACGACAAGTTCTTGAACCCGCGCCAGCGGGTTGAGAAGCTGGAACGCGAGTCTCGCCGCCCTAGCCATCCTCGCGCCTCGACTTCAGCGAGCTCAAAAATCGGTCACGGTGGAGCGGAGGCGAACGAGACCGAAGAGCAACACGACGACTCGGACCTTGTCGGGCAGAGCTTGAAGCAGATCGAGGCGGCGGGGGACGTCGAGGAAGAAGACATTGACGCGGCGTTCGCGGAGATGGACAGGCTGCAACCGACTTACAAAGACTCTCCATCGATGCAGAGACCGGGTGACAGGTCTTCCGAGTCCCCGACGCCGCAACGGATCGCCTCGAGACCATCAGCTCCCGAGGAAAGCTTGGAAGAGTCATCTCACCGGGACTTGTTCGCCGAGTCTGCGGTCCAGCCGAACACTCGTTTGCAACGTTTCAATATGCCGTCCAGCGCTGAGTCGAGCCGGCTGAATCCGTTATCGCAGCTTGCCACGATGTCAGAGAAGAGCTTCGGCTTCGGAGAGAGCTCTCAGGTCGAACGCAGTTTTCCGGCTACCCAGTTCGTCGGACGAAGCTCTTCGAAAGCGCCCTCTTCGCCCTCCAAGGACGCTGCCGAGTCACCGGGCAAATCGACAGAGATTGCTGCGACGCAGATTACGACTTCGCCGATTCTTGCGCCAGTAGAGTCTGAACCTATCGCCAGAAATGCCGAAGCATCGCCTGCTGTCAGCTTACCCGTCTTGTCCTCGTCCATCCCAGCCGGCGCTACCGCCGTCCTGCCCTCTATCCCCGCCTCGCGGCAACTTACCCGATCTCGGCCGAACTCTGTCGCCGCCGCGAACAGCGGTTCACGCGAATCACACACGTCGCTGCATACTGATGGCGTTGCCGCGTCCGGATCGACCAGTACCGGCTCGACGGGAGCGCCGAGCTCAAGGTTGACGGCATCGCGGATGTTAAGGCGCAAGTCGGAGAAGGCTGCGGATCCCGATGCGGCCTTGTACAGTTCGAAACAGCGTGGTGGACGATCTGCGACCCCTGCTAGTACGCCCCATGCGAAGTCGGCGGCGCAATCGAAAGACGTTGGAACAGTTGAGGCTACGCAGTTGGGCACGCAGATCGCCACGTTGCCGAACAACGGTCCGGCGAAGTCTCCTGACAAGAACGCGAGTGATGCTAGCTCTGCCCTTGGTCACGAACTCACGAAGGACGGTCAACCGGCACGGGCTCTCGATACCAGCCCTATGACAGTCACGATCAGCGAGAAAGTACCGGACGGCCGTGCTGCAGCATTCACTAGCGCAGCCGCTCCGTCAAATGTGCCTGGGGCTGTTTTTGAGCCAACTCTCACCGACGAATCCGCACACAGCGTAACCATCGCGCCCGAGGACCCTGTCACGCGCGTCGTCGCGCGACAAGGCGGGGGTCCAGCGCCTGCCGTTTTCCCCTTGGTGAGCCGGCTGCGGGCTCCTCCTTTGCAACCAGAAGCATCTTCTCTCCTCACTCCTTTGCCGTCGTCGTCACCGTCGCGACCAACAAGGAACCGTCGCTCTTCGCCCCCGTCGGTACCGGCCTTTCGTGCGGCTCAGCTCGAATCGTCATCGCCTCGCGACCTGCCCGCCGGCGGTAGCAATGCGACCGAATATCTGGCCTCGAGACCTTCTCAGAAGAACCACACGCTGGAAGTCCAACCTTCGAGGTCTCCGCCAAAACGCCAGTACGGCCAAAGGCCCGCGAGAGAGAGGAAGCAGACGACGCGAGCGAAGGAGGGTTTGGAGCAAGAAAGGACGAGGAAGGCGAAGAAGGCTGAAGTGCGCATGCCGCTAAGCCCGGCCATGGAGACCGGTCCCGCGAATGTGGCGGATGACGGGGCCGCTGGTCCAGCGAGAGAGGGGGACGAGACGGTGAGCGGTGAAGACGACGACGACGTGTCAAGCGCTACTACCGCGTCGGACCCCGAGGACGAGACCTTTCGAATGACTCAGGTGCAGACTGGGAGCAAGAAGCAGAAACGTAGACGTATATCGTCTGAAGGAAATGGAGAGCATGAGGAGATGGATGAGGGGGAACACAACCCGGACGCCCTTGACGCACTTGATAGCCCTGGCCCGCGGAGGGCTGCGGCCAAGAAGAACTCCTCCAAGAAGCAGAGTGCTGGGGTCAAGGTAAAGCAGACTGCGCTCTCCACGAGGACCATGCCTTTGCACCCTTGGGCCGGTTCGAGCAAGAGCGCACCCGAGGACGACGATGACGGCTATACCAGCCCGGAAACGCCGATCGATCACGACGACCATACATTTCAGCCGCATGCAAATGGCAAGCGGAAGAGAGGGAGTTCGGATCGACCAGAGGCAGCGAGTCGAGGAGCCGAAAGAGCGACTCGCGACTCGACCTCGACCACCGAACGCGGTCCGAAGCGCCGTAAACAGGGTCGTCCGAGTCGAGATGCCGTCGACGGACGCAACAGGGTTCTGAATGCAGCGGATGACAGACCTGCTACGCCGAGCCGCTCCGCCGTTGTCAAACGCAATGCGAATATGAATGGATCGACTGCAGGTCGAAAGCGTGGTAGAGCCTCAGACGTCGCAGCGACGTCGTCGACTCCCGCTCCGGCGGCTCGGTCCACTGCTCCTTCAACGCCTCTCCCGAGTCTCCCCCGCGGTCGTCCAGCAGCAATGCGAGTCCTCGCTCACTGGGCATCCGGTCAGTGGTTCGTCGGAACCACTACCGGTCAAGGATCTGGTGAAAAGATCACCATCGAGTTTGACGACCAGACCCGGGGTAAAGTCTCGGCACGGCAGATACGCCGTTTCGAACTTCGACAAGGGGATCAGATTGGCTCCATCCGGCCTCCGCGGGAGGGAGGTGTCGTGGACGAAAATTACGTCGATGACGGTCGGGCAGTCGCGATTGTCGGCGCGAACGGCAAGCGAAAGAAGGTGCCGATCTCGTCGATCTTTGTCACTACGGCGAATGTCACAAAGCAGTGGGACGATCGGCTGCCCGATTACCCGTCCTTGGGCTTATCGTCGCCTTTAGCATCTGCTGGAACGCGTCCTGGTCCCGTGACCAAGTCGGCGCCGTTACAGGGCATGCGCTTCCTCCTGACCATCGATGAGGATGCACGCAAGAACACGACGAAGGACGAAATCAAAACGGCGATCACTGCGGGAGGAGGCATGGTCATCGAAGACTGGAAGGAATTGTTCGACCTGCCTGACACTGCTTTTGGGTCGACCCTGGCGGTTGGCAGGCCAGCATTCTGCATCGTACACGGCGCACAGAGTACGAAGCCGAAAGCGCTGGTCGCGCTCGCTGCTGGAATACCCTGCGTCGCCTCTGAGTGGATTCATGACGCTTCGACTAGGGTGAGTCCGATATCGGCGGTATGTCACATGCGGGGAGCTCTGCTCATTCCAGGGTGTGGACTGGCGGTCGTACCTCGTCTGTGCTGGATATTCGGAGAGCTTGAACCGCGAGGTCAGCCAAGTGATCGACCCCGAATATGGAGCGGCGAATTGGGATGCGGGGCAAGCTAGGAACCGCAGGCAGCCGTTCAAGGGCAAGAAGGTGTTGTTCGTCACGCCCAAGGACACCGATTTTGAGCCGGTCAAGGTTAGTCAGGAAGGGGTACTTCGTCTGCGCTGAGCTGATCGCCGCAGCGCCTCGTACCCGTCTGCCTCCATGCGCTCGGGGCCACTATGATCAAGCAGGTCCCGGCGGCTTCCGCGGCCGAGGATCTTGGATCTTACGACTACGTTCTTGTGGAGTCGCGAGACGCTGCTTTCAAGAAGAGCAAGCTGCCGAAAGCTTGGCAGACTTGCGACAAACTTGTCAACACCGGATGGCTGAAACAATGTATTGTGAGTGGGAGGATCCCGTCCAGGTGAAGTGGTGGCCAAACAGGAGGACTGATGGTAGATCATGGGCGCAGCGTTGCCCGCGTCGGGTCTGGATTGAGGAGGAAAATGTTACTGTATATGACTTATGACCGAGCCGATTTTACGCACGAACGAAACGACCAACACTGTCCTGTATATAGCCAATATCCTACAGGCACCGCATGTACATGCCCGAGTCTCGCATCCTGACATCCATGCATACCGCTTTGTCAGTCGTCTTGCATCATCAGCCCGACGCGCACAAGTGGCGGTTTCGGAGCGGAGATTGCCGAGATCGGAGGTGTTGAGTGAAGAGGTTGATTGATCTTCTACACTTTTGTCCCAGTCACTCAACGCAAACAACTCAACACATCAATCCCCAGCAGAAGCAGCACAACCATGATGCAAACAAGTATTCCCTCGCTTTGCAAACATACCATCACTGACATCTTCTCCATTAGACCACTCACGAAAAGTAACGACAGCATCAACGACTTCTTGACGCCTTGACGTCCTATCCTCCTGTTCTCGGGTCGAAGCAACCCGACATGCCCTCATTCGACCTCCCTCGGATCGTGCTCTGCACTGTTCCCATTCCCTCACTTATACTGCTCGTCCTCATCGGGCTGTACCACCTCATGCCCCTCCTCACACTCCTGCCCAACGTCCACTTGTCCCCGTTACTCGAATTCCTCTCGACCTTGATCCCCATGCCCAAGCGCAACCTCCCCCGCGCATTCTTCAACCTCCCTCCACGACATGATTCCCCCTCGGCGCGTGCAGCGCTCGAGGGTCTCACCGTCCTGTCCATCCGGGGCAAAGTCCTCCTCGTCCTCGTGGGACACTCGATCGTGGGCCTCTCATGCGGTTGGGCCTTCCTCGCTGGCGGAAAGGGCTGGTCGTTGGTCGGTGTCGCATCGACCGGAACACTCAGCGCAATCGCATGGCTCAGCGTGTTCTCGGTGTTTCGCCCTCGACCCGGCAAACTTGACCGGCTGATGCGAGGCGGGGGCGTCACGCACTCGACAGTCTTCACCCGCGTCTTCCCCCTTTCGCTCATTGCGCCGATCGTGATGGCTTGCGTAGCCGCGGCTGGCTCTCCGACCGCGCAGGTTGCCATACTGGCGGTATCGTCTGCGCTCGTGGCGGTCTGCGTCAGCTGCTCGCTGGTTGGAGGATATCGCTTGTACGTCAAGCCGAAGAAGGGGGCTCTGCGGCTGGCGTCCCCGGGGGCGGGGAAGCAGGATCTGTCCGGAGCGATCGAGGAGTCGTGGTTGACTGAGCCGTGTGAGACGAGAATGGACTTAGCTCGATCGCGCTGACCCTGCAGCCCAGCCGACGCAGGACTCGCACGTCTCGGCCTTCTCGTTCTCGCCGACCCCGTCGTTCAAGACGCCGAAGCCCCGGACGAATCGCCGTTCATCTCTCTTCGACGGGACACCCACCTCGTGGCTGACGAGTCCGACCGTGACGCCACACACCTTGCCCTCGTGGGAACGTACTCCTGACATCGCTTCTCCGCCAGTCGCCCACACCCGACACCGTCTGTCCTCGCCTATCCCTCCGGAAAGTCTGCCACGACCGATCCAGCCTGCTCCGGCCCGGCGAAACAAGACGTCGGCAGCGACGACAGCTGGCGACAGGACCATGTTGACCGCCACGTCGTTGGCCTCACCCGGCGGCAGCATCCTGGGCGGGTACGAGCCTGACCCATCCCAGCCCGTCCCGCCGAGGGGATTCGCCTCGCTCACGTCCTTCCCGCTTAGTCCCGAGGAAGTCGAGGTGGTGGGGGGAAGCCGAGTCAGCCTCGCTATGCGATACGGCCGGACCGGCGACGGCTTCGCGTTCATTCCCGAAGAGCGGGAGAACCAGGACGCGCAAGACCCGCGAGCTTCGTCGTGGACACTCGAGACGTACTACTCGGGATCCGAAGTCCAAGCCATGCCGTCGAGGAATGGATCGACCACACCAGCAACGGCACGACGAGCCCCGCCGCCGCCGCCCATGCCCGTCGATATCCCTCTCCCGCCTACGCCGACCGCTGCGCGCAGCGAGACGGCCGTGGCGTGGGGACCACACGCCAAGGAAAGTCGCGAGTGGCTTATTGGCGAGCGGGATTGGGTGGAAGTTGATGGTGACGCGGACGCCATGGATGATTGGAGCAGGGAAGGGAGGGGTGTGGGGATCGTCACGATCGTGGGCGTCCTTATTTGCCATGTGAGTCTGACCCCAGAAAGCACTCATTCCATGTTGACAACAGGCTCTTTCCGTCCCAATGCTCGTTGTCGGACAACCGAGCAATATGGACGAGGTCTTATACCTCCTCTCGATCATGTTTCCGGCGCCGATGATCGCTTTCGCCTCGTACCTCCTCCGATATCGACCCACCTCGACCACCCGCGAACGCATCAAGAAGACCTCCCTGAAATCAGTCTCGACACACCGGTCCCTTGCCCTCCAAAGCGCTTCCGAGCTGTCTCTCCCGCATTCTCTCTCGCCGAAGCTCACACCGGTCAACGAGAAACGGGTTCTCCAGCCGAATGCCCGCTTCTCCCACTTCCTCGAGCTGAAACCGTCCGTGTCCAACTTTGGCTTCAATCGTCGTCTCCGCCCGCATACGGTCTACGGCGTCAAGGATGCGCGCGATCAGCTTCGAATGCGAGACGGGTACCAGGAAGCGCGCTTCCGGAAGAACATGAATCGCCGCTCTACCGATGTTTGGCTCGAAGAGGGTCTTGCGGTCGGGACCGTTACGAGGTGGTCACGTACCGCCGAGATGCTCAAGCCGAACCCAGCGCTTTGTGTCCTTGACGCACCGAGACCTGCGGAGGGAGTGCTGAGAAAGCTGAGAGGGGGAGTCGTGTCGATGCTGCCGAAACGATTCAGTGCGGTACTGGAAGATTACCAGCTCGACACCTTTCCGACCCCGACAGGGGACAACAACGTCACCCCTTCAAGTCCTATTGCGATCAGTGTCACCTCGTCAAATGAACACTACAATCGCTCAGCGAGCGCGCTGTCGGTGGTGATGACGAACGAGGGGGAGATTGATGGTGTCTGCGACGAGACGGAGGGCGGGAGGACTACGCAGCCGGCGGAGATACGAATCGCTACGAAGGAACGCAGGAGTGTCAGTTCCGTCGTGCAGAGCCCACGACCTGGCAGTCTCCCGAGCGGGGCAGACCAGGGCGGGTACGATCTCGACTGGATGACTGCTGGCGTGTTGCCCAAGTGAGTCCCGCCCATTACTTCCGCTTCGATCACAAGCTGATTCTTTAGCCTCATTCCAAATTTGAAGATCGGCTCGCAGATGCGCGTAGCACCTGGACCGGACGCACTGCTGCAAAGGCGAGCATCTCAGCCCATCATGGGCAGCCATATCAGCGACGACGACCGCCTCGGCGAGGTGCCTAGCCTCCGAAGCAGCCTGGATATGTCTACGCCCGTGCGGCGAGGCCATCGAAGAGCCCACAGCTCAAGCTTCGATTTCTCCACGTCGCCTGATTTCATGGGCGCGACGACCTCGACGCCACACGCTACTGGTGTTCGACATCATGCGCGCCGACTCAAAGCGAGCTTCAGCTTGCCCGTCATCTATCCGGTCGATTTTGCCGACATCAGACGCTCTTTCGATGCTTGTGGTGTATCGCCACAAAAAGAAACTGCTCAAGCCGGTGACCAGCAAGACATGGGCATTGATCTACCCCCGATCCCGGCTTCGATCTACGCCTTTTCTCGCCGACATCTCAGTCGCTTAACCGAACGGGACGAGGCGAACGAGTCATCGCTGATGCGCGAGACGATATCTGATATGCGCGGTGCCATTCTTGCGCTGTCTTCTCCGGCACCGTCTCACACAGCCCCGCAAGCGGACGTGTCCACTGCCTCGTCCAGGATGGATCTGGCCGACCTTGCCACGATCATCTTACATGGCGAGTTACTCAACGCCTCGATTTCGAGCTCGATCCGATCCGAGGAGGCGGAAGAGATGGAACGGGTAATGGAGATGGACTCGCCCACCCGCGCCGAGTATGTCATTTCTCCGCCCGGCTCGTCTTACGCATCTTCGCTTGGCGGACGGGACTCGCGAGCTAGCTTGCGGACGACGCGAAGCACGAGCACGGACCAAGCCCGCATTCCGCCTGTCCCCGGCAGATACTCCGCTACGGGCCGGACGACGCCCTCAGCATCCGTAGGCGACGATCCCGACCTCTACGTCACCCCGGGACGGTACTCGGATGCAGACGAGTCTTTCCACCCTCCTCCGCCGAGGGCGAGGGAGATCAGCCTGGACATACCGGAGCTGCGGGAGTACAGGGCCCTGCACCACTCGACGTCCATGCCGAGCATGTCGGCTCATCCTCATCCGGCCCCGTCGTCCGCGTACCGCACGATCCAGCCAGCTACGTCCATCCCCAACTTCTCGCGACCCGGCGCCGCAGCCACAGGTGGTGGCCGATTAGGTATCGGCATCACGTCTCACCCGCCCATCCCCATCAAAGAGCAACAGGCGTTGCGAAGTCGTACATCGAACGAGACCATGGCGTCGGACTTCACCCACGCGACGGGTACCACGCCCTCGACGTCGCCTGCGCGCCCCGCCGAAAATTTCCGGCCCAGCCGACAGGAGCTCGCGAGGGTGGAGATGCTCAAGGAGCGCCAGACCGCTATGGCCACAATGGCGGCTACGGCACCCGCGGCAGCCATGACCCCCGCGAGGAGGTCACGATCTACAGCAGGCCCGCACGAGATCAGGGCGGCCAAGGCGGCCCAGAACGGCAAGGCGGGCTCGAGAGGGACTGTCAGACTGGTGGAGAGGAGGAAGGACGAGAACGCGATATCGATGCCGATGCCGTTCCTCCCTCGGCCGAAGAACGAAGCCTCAGTCTACACCGATGCTGGGGCACACGGAGGCACATCGGAGATCAGTGGTGGTGGAAAGGGCTCGAAGAGAGTCCTGGCGGAGAGGAGGGGGCCCGTCAAGAGCAGCAAGATGTCGACGACGTCGATGGGCAGTGGGAAGGAGAACGAGATTGGCAAGGGAGCCATCAGAACTGGCAAGAGCAGCAAGCTGTCGACCGTGTCGACGGGGAGCGGCAAGGAGAACGAGATTGGCAGGGTGGCCAAGAGCAGTATGGCGTCTGCTGGTTCGGGCGCAAGGGTGCTGCGGGCGTAGGAAAGAGTGGCGGCTGCACGGACGACGAGTCGGGGTCGTCGTTGCCTCGGCTGTAAACATTCATGACTCTTTACGACGGTTCCATACATGTGTTACGATATTTTCATGCCATGTGCACAATCCCGGGATGCGACGAGTCCGGTCTACCCAAAAACAGGCAAACCCGTCAAGGTCGCCTCCGTTGCTGCCACGGTAATCACTTCTCCAGATACGCTTTCATAGGCTGGTTACAATGGACACAGAGTGAGCTAAGATACACTGGAATAAAGCCCAAAGGTAACGATGTGATGTAAAAATTGTCCAAGGACGGCTGAGGCCGGGCATGGCGGTTCATCGCGGACTCCCATTCGATCATCCGCCCGATCATCCGCCAAGTCTCCCCCTTCATTCCTCCTGAGCTGCCGCTTTGGGGCAACTGCGCCTCACTCTCTCGTCCTCAGCCGCAATCGCATCGCTTCGTCCAACATCCGCGCCTCATCTCCCGCCTCTTCGGGACTAAGCGGACTAGCCAATAGCCCCAGACCCCGCGTGATCTCCTGGTCCAGCTCGCCGCTGCCGCCCTCTTCATCCATCTCGGCCCGCTTCTTCGTCCACTCGGCCTCGGATAGAGACTGTTCCGCCAACGTGGGAAACGAGGTCTCCGGCGGTGTGCGACCCGGAACAGCCACATAGTCGGATAGCAAAGCCGTCAGGGCACGCTGATACTCGACAAGCTGGAACACGAGCCTGAGGTCAGCTGTGCTTGTCTGGCAGTGGGCGAAAGACGTACGAGACGTTCGGGCCGATGCAGGGCGACTTGCTTTTGACGAGGTCGTACGTGTCCTGCATGCCTTTTAGATGGCTCAAGTGGGCAGGGGCCAGGCCAGCAACGGCCAGAGACATCAGGTAGGCGATAACGAGCGTCGCGGAGCGGGAGATACCGCACTGGCAGCTGCTCGTCAGATGACAGTGTCATTGTCCGTGTAAGATCTGACTGACTGTATCAGCACCGGTGTGCCGGCCCTTCTCGCCTCCTCGAGCCACTTCACCGCGTTCCACATCCCCCACGATTCAGCGTCCATGTCGGGCGCGGTGCCCTCCGATAGCTCCGCGAGGTCACTCCCCGGTGGCAACTGCGCCAAACCGCTCTCGCCATGCGACCACCGTAAGTGACAGTACTTGATCTCGGGATAGCCGTCTCGCTCCGCATACGTCCCGAACGAGATTTTCTCCTTCCCTTCCATGCCACGCGAAGTACTGCTGCCGAACGGATTCTCGATCTCTTGGGCGACATTGACGATTCGTATCCGCTTGAACCGGCCAATCGTCCAAGTCAGATCGCTCGCAGAGTCCTCGGCACCAAGGAACACGTTCGGGATGATCTCGACGGGGCCGTTCTCGTATGGCTCGGCCAGACGGCTCGGGTACGATACCGGTGTCATTGTCGTCGTGAAGGGTGTCGTTGCCGGAAGGGGCGGAGAGGAGGAAGGGGTGGATGCGCTGCCGGCTGACTCGGAGGAGGTGCGAGGGGAGGTGTCGGGCGAAGAGGATCCGGCGCTCTGATACGACATCCCAAAAGTGGGCGAAGTTGGATCATTCTCTCGGATGGGCGGGAATGTGCGATAAGACGGATGCGCGGACCGGTGATGCTTGTCCCCGGATGGGTCGCAGGCGTAGTGAGAGCTCGCCTCTGCGGCGGTCCCACTCCATGCGCGGATCCGGGAACGTGATGGTGCTGCATAGTGGAAACCTCCTCCCGGGGTGGGCGGCATTTGCTCTGCGCTCGTCTGCGTCACGAGACTGAGCAGAGACGGCCGGCGCTTGCTGGTTGCTCTGCCCAGCGAGGCCGTCATAGCCAGGGCGGGTGTGCGTGGTGGGCCGGGTGTGTAAGGCGTGGACACGGCCGACGCCTGGCTTGTGAACATGGTCGGTGTCGCGGACACTGGATCGCTGGGTGTGGACGAATCGCTGGTTGATGAGGACGAGGATGAGGGCATGGTGAGAGTGAGAGAGAGGCGCTTTGGGGTCGGTCGTTTTAGCGAAGGGACGGGAATGAAGCTCGAAGGCGAAGCGGAGTCATCGCTGGTTTCGTGGGGCAGCATCGCGGTTGAGGAGGTCCCGGTCGTCGCTGATGAGGCGACTGATGAGCTCGAGGGTGGTAGCAGCGTGGGGGCTGGGAGCGGCTGGTCGAGTCGTTCTGGCGACATGGTGACGTCGGGATGCTGAGCGTCCATGTTCTTTGTCCTTGACGAAGCTATCGCCGTCGCTGTCGTCTCCTTGACTAGCGTGGGAAGACCCAAGTTTCGAGGTGGTGAGGGGACAATGGTAGCGGTAGATGGAACGGTAGAAGCGGCGCGGGGTGTGCCTTTGAGATGGATATCCGTACAATACAACGACGGGACAAGTCCTTCCAAGGGCGTCGCTGTCGCGTGGGCGGTTGCTGGCTCTGAGGGGGAGGAATGGCTACAGGCGCGAGGTAGGGATCGTCGACTGAAACGAAGACGTTTGGGAGGCAATAGCGACTCGTCCGGGTCGAGATCCACAGTCGGACGCGAACGTTTTGCAGAGGTCGGATTGTAAACGGAACCTCGGGGTCGGGTATGGGCGCTATGCGTGTGAGGTTGCTGTCGCGGGTTATACGGCGACGGGGGCAGCGGTGATGATGGGCGGAGCGCGAGCATTAGATCTGGACGTATGAGCGTCGTCGACCGGCGACAACGACACGAGGCGGACAGACAAGAACGGATGACCAGGGAGTAAGAGAGGTTGTGTGCGGCGCACGACGTCGGGGGCGAGGGGAGAGATCCCCGCGTACAGTCTGGCTTCTTATAGCCTAGGTGAGGGCTGATCGGCGTGGGGCAGTGAGGCAGGAGCAGGGTGAGGAATGTCAGATCGCAACGAGACCAGGTGGAGGGTGTTGACGACGAGATAGCAACAATAGATGACGACACGCCCGGACACCAATTCAACCC
>JAHXHD010000136.1:0-11136 GCA_019857685.1 Papiliotrema terrestris | reverse complement strand
CGGGTCGGGCGGGCCAAGAGCAGTACGTGTCGGAGTCAGAATCGGAGTGGGCGGAATGTGAACTAGCAGATTGATTCGGCACCCCCACGAGGGATACAATGGCGAACTGTCACGCCGCGCATACAAGAGGGAATAGTGATGACGAGACGACTGTATACATCTCATGCAACATTGTGCAGCATACGGCGTGCGTGGGCGGTCTTGGCTTATGCATGCTTACGTCGCACCGAGTGGGACTTTGTGGAATGCATGGACACATGCCTGCACTGTACGGGCCCGAAGCGATCGCCGTCACGTGACCGGCTAAAAAGTCTGAATTGTTGACGAGCCGTCCAGATCAAGCGTTCCCGAGCAGACAGGCCAGACATTTTGACTTGCACACACCCGTTATATGCTGAGGCATTGCATACCTAGGCGAATTACCTCGTGTCTATTATCATCCACTATGCCGAAAGCGACGTCACAGACCTTCACGGCGGCCCGGCCTCACGCGGCGTCGCAGCGCCCGTCTTCGTCGGCGGCATCAGCCAAGAACGGGGAGAGTTCTACCGGTGGAGGAAAGAACCACCTGTTCAACACGGACCGCTTTGGGCAACATATATTGACGAATCCGACGGTCGCGCAGGGGTGAGCTGGAAAGTCGGGTTCGTCTTCGTTTAGCTAACAGGCAGGATCGTTGACAAGGTATGTCGCCGCCGCAGCTGTACCCATCGCGCCGCCCGCGCACGCAAGGGGGATCGATTTGGGAGGGCGCAGGTACGCCGCGAAACAGATGCTGACTCTAGGCGAACCTGAAACCTAGCGACATCGTGTTGGAAGTCGGACCGGGTACGGGAAACCTGACGGTGCGGATCCTGCCTGCCTGTCGGCGGGTGATTGCGTCGGAGATGGACCCGCGGATGGCTGCCGAGGTGCAGAAGCGTGTTCTGGGCAAGTGAGTCGACCGTGCTCTGTTCTCTGCGTCTTGGGATCCATCGGAATCCTAGGGCCTCGGCAGTCACGTCACCTTGCGCAACCCCGCCCTCGCCGACGCTGATCCGCAGGCCGGAGCAGAAGAAGCTCGAAATCATCCTGGGCGACTTCATCAAAGCGGACCTGCCCTATTTTGACGTCTGCATCTCCAACACGCCGTACCAGATCTCCTCGCCGCTCGTCTTCAAGCTCCTCTCCCACCGGCCCATCATCCGCACCGCCGTGCTCATGTTCCAACGCGAGTTCGCGCTCCGTCTGACGGCCGCGCCCGGTTCGGGCATGTGGTGCCGTCTCGCGGCGAACGTGCAGCTCTTCGCCCGCGTCGAGCATATCATGAAAGTCGGCAAAGGAAATTTCCGCCCGCCGCCGCAGGTCGAGAGCAGCGTGGTGCGGATGAGCCCCCGCGATCCGCCCCCGCCGGTGCGGTTCGAGGAGTTTGACGGATTGAACCGGATCATCTTTTCGCGGGCGAACAAGGTCGTCAGGGCCAACTTTGGCGCCAAGGGCGTCAAGGAGCTGCTGGAGAGGAACTACCGGACGTGGTGTGCGGAGAACGGCCGGGTGAGCGGGCAATCGAGTAAAGGGGGCGGTTGGCTTATGGCAGATCATCGAGGACGACTTCGATATCAAGGTCAAGATCGAGGAGATTCTGCAAGCGTCTGGCTTTGCCGACTCGCGTGCGGCGAAGATGGACGTGGACGATCTGCTCAAGTGAGTCGAGCTTCGTTTAAGAGTCCGTGTGGGATGTGTCATTGATATCGCAGGTTGCTTGCTGCGTTCAACCTCGAGGGATTGTGAGTATACAAGAATCGACGCGGCTTCGAGTCCAGCTGACATGCAGCCACTTCGCCTAGAGTTTCGCGTCTCCGGGTTCTTGCCACACTTGTTGTACATCCTGTACCACCATATGCACGTATACGCCTCGACGAGATGGAAATCAGCTCGCTCGCGCCACCTTGCACTTGTCGCGCCATCATACCATCAGGGATCTTGCTCACTCTGGCGATCGTCTCGTCCCCAACGAACCTTGGGGCCTCCTGCCAACTCTGCATCTCTAGCTCTATGAATCGCGAGCAGCACATCTATGGCGACTTGCTGCTACTGCCCTTCTTGTTCTTCCTCGGCGTGGCCTTGGACCCGCTTCCCGCCTGGATCGGGTTCTTCACCACCGCCGTATCCTTGTCATCCAGCAGCTCCGCCAACATCTGCTCCCTCGTCTGCTTGACCACCTTCGGCGCTCCCGCCTTGTAGCTCACAACCGACTTGGTGACGACCCTCGCCGCGAGCAACGACCCCAGGACCAGCACACTGATGGCGCGAGCGGTATTTGGCTCCACGAGCGCTTTGCTGCCATCCCCTTTGATCAGCAGGTCCGCCGGCAACACCTGCGCGAGAAGATCCCCGGCCGGGTTGAGCGCGGCGTGCGATCGAGTGAGCGCGGCGTACAACACCCCAATGAGGATGCCACTCCATAGGTCCAGGGTGTCGAGGATGCTACCGCTTAAAATGGCCGGTCTGCCGACCTTCCACTCGGACTCGTGCAGTCCTAACCCTTGAACGACCCATCCCCCACTCGCAACCGCCAGACCGCTCATCAGCGACGTGGTCCACAGATTGCTGCTGAGCGCCGAGGAAGCAGCGGCACCGTACGCGCCGGCCGCCAGGGCTTTCGGCAAGGCAGTGATCGTCGTCCCGCGGGTGATTCCGTCGATATAAGCCCCGAACAGGTTGATCAGCGTCGGAGCAGTGGAGACGATGTATCGCGCGATGCCCGTCGGCACGAGGAGAAGGTAGATGGGCGGGTACACGAGCCATGGCGTCGGGTCGGCAAGCCATGAAGGCGGCTGGGAGAGTAAGAGGGATATGATCGTGCCTCCTCCCCCTGCGGGTCAGCGGTGTCCGCGGCGGTAAGCATGAGGTAAGCGAGGGCTGCGGGGTGAGGCTCACAAGCGAGAACGAGGTATCCGAAGAGGTCTTGCAGAAAGGTCACTGGGCGTTTCCGACCCTGCGTCATGCCCGCCCAGACGAGGCACACCCGCGCGGCGTGGATAGCTCCGAAACGGAGGAAGGGAAAGTACGTCGGGTGGACGTGCGTCGATGTCACATGGTCGATGAACGTGGTCAAGGGCGCAATGGGGGCCAGGGGGAGCGTGAGGGGAGCGAGAGTGGACGTCGTGTTAGATACGTAGGCCGTGAGGCCTTCTATGAGGGCGGACATGATGAGTATGGAATGTCAGACGGACGATAAGTCGAGCGTTCATTTCATGTTGACTGACGCATCGAGCCGAGTTTCGGAGAAATCTCGGACAGCTGACATTCCCGGGAAAGCGGGACATGAAGTGTGGTGATGCGATGGAGCGCTTTATCTATCTAGTATCCAGCCTGATGTCGCATCGTACGAACGCCGTCCGCCAGATCCTCTATCAACGGGACAGCACATATCGTCTATATCGTCAACTATCAGCATCCCATCTACTGACAAACTAGCCATCCGTTCGGCCCGAGCGCATGGAACACATCCCCTTGCGAATAGCTTATGAGCGCGTCAAGCACACTCCGAGCCTGATGGTTTTGCGCGTGAGGAGGATCATATATGATCCGGTCAGGTATTGACGCGATGTATCAAGTCAAGGAGACTGGCGATAAAATCACCGTGACCACAGGCCGAGGTGCGTCCAGCGCGAACCGATCAGAACTTGGCGGCGATGGGTGGGCACGATCGGACGATTGACTCACTTGCATAATGCCCATGAACATGCTTTCCTCGGCTGTTCCAAGTTGACGAGGAACAGTCAGAAGTGCATGGATCACAACAGATCGCAGCGTGTCACTCGAGATCGGGTGACACGTGACGTGTGCCGTGCGAGGCGGGCGCACCGGTCATCTCGGCTTGGAAGTGGCCAGAGCGTCTGACGTTCAACCATCACCCTCCTTTCCCTACCGACAGCTCGTCTTCGCCAGAGACTGTGTCGTCTGGTGCGCAACTCTCTTTCACACCTCCCGCTGAGACGTCTTGCCGACCTGGTTCATCGACGGCATGTCTCCTGTGCTGAGGGAAAGGAAGAAGCAGAGGCGAAGCAAAGGCGTAAGTGCTCGCTGTCTAGGGACGACGAGATCCTCCTTCTCTAAGATTCCTGCCCCGGTTGGAAGACAGCCTGTTCAAAATGCTGATGTGCAGCGCCCCAAGAGTGCCATGAGCGCGAACAGAGCACACGATCCGATCATAAAGCACTCCTGCCTCAGATCCTGCATCCAGACATCTTCCGCCACGTCGTATCCAACCTCCCCTCCAGCGATCTCGCTCACGTCATACGAGTCAACAAAGCCCTATACGATATAGCTGGATCGGTGTTGTATCGTCGTATCACTGTCGACACGTGCGCCTCATTGTCGCCGAAGGCTTTGCAGGTATCCACCGTCGACCTCGTCCAACAGACAAGGCATCAGCGTGCCAGTCCATGCGGCAATTTCAAGCAGCGCTTCCTCGACTACGCCGAGGTACTACACGTCGAAAACCCTGCCTACGAGTGGCCTCGAAGAAGGATCTTTTGCGGTCTCTCTCTGCCTCGTTTGCGGGTCCTGCACCTCGACAGGGTTCATCCGAGAGACTTTGACCGCCGCTTCCTGTTGCGACTCTATCCCGAAACGTTGATAGCCAATTGGGATATATTCGCCCCGGGTAACTCAGACTCACTCAACTCAAACCGAGTCCTTCAGCATCTCAAGCAGATACCCAACGTGATCTACGCTATCGACTTTGAGTGGACGCATGGGCCCTGGTCGAGGGTGGACGAGTTCCTCCATTTTTGGTGGATGAATCTGAAGGAAGCTCCCGCCCAAACCTCAGCCGCCATTCTGTTCAAGGTGCCATCTTACGGCTCATTTAATTTCACCCTGGGGCTGTACGCTGCGGTGGCCCGCTTCTGCGGCAACCACACGGTTCCCACGACTATCGTCGGCGTCGACGAGGTGCAAATGCAGCTCGAAGGTTTCGAACAAGCGTCTACCGAGACTGCAAAGTTCACCAAGCGGTTCCAAGACGCGGTCGAGAGGGAGTACATTCGCAGCCCCGACGGCAAGGGGAAGAATCTCGCTCATCTCCGCTTCTGCACGGTGACCGAATACATTGACAGCGTTTCCGACATGATTGGGAAGGAGATCAGGCTCCTTATCGATAGGGAATGAACTCGCTTTGCAGGATCGGTGAGATTGTGCTAATCCTAAAGGCTGGGCGGTATCAACTTCCTGGTGAAGAGGATCGTATACGTCCATTATCCATACTCCGCCTCGATTCGTATTCATTTTATGCACATGCACATGTACATACATGATACCACTCCAGCCCAAGACCATTCGTGTCAAAGACATGTTCCAGCAGGAGGTCGCTAGTGTTTATCAGCAAGGAGACGAAGATGTCTCCAATATCCACTTCGTCACCGATACCACCTAAATTGAGCACGAACTCGACACCGGGGTCCTTACCATGGAGAAGGTAGAGGAGATACTGGGTTTAGTTGGGTGAACCCAGAGACATCATACGACGAGCGATGCACAGTAGGCGAAGTGCTACAGAGGATCAGTCGAGGATCATTCATACATGCCCGTATGCTTACCATGACCGAACCTCCTTCCTCATCTGCCGCGCTCCCCCCGAGCTGATGATGCCGATCTCACGCATCACTCCACGAGCCCCGGGCCCCACCATGAACCAGATATCCCTGGGCACGATTCGACGCGTCGATTTTCCACCTTCATCCGGCGCTCAATCACGTCACCTTTTGGACAGGGTATGCGGACAAAGCCTTTCGGACCATGATAACTCGTCCAAGCTTTCACGCTGGACATTTTGAGACACGTCTCTCCCCTTCCCTTGCTTCTGTCGCAGAGTCACAAGTCGCAGAGTAGTAACTCACATCATAATCCATACGGGCGGCCTGATGTATGATACAAGTTGCATGTCGTGATCAGTCCAGGTCCTCCCTGCAAGGACGATCTCGGCTGATTTCGTTTCGCTATGCGCTCTTCCCCGACCGCGCTGCTCGTTTTCTCGCCTCTTCCATCGTGACCTTTGCGAAAAACAGCCCGATCCCAGAGATGCCGAGCAAGAGGAGGCCGGCGGGCAGGCGTATCGCCCATTCTCGAGCGGGGAAGAGGGAGTGAAGGGATGAGTTGGGGTCGAGAAATGGCTGCGAGTCAGCGTCGCCAAGAACAGGCATAAGCGAGAACCGGCTAGGTGGTAGATTGTTCCACCGTCATTCTGTCCCAAGCAGCTGGATCGCCCAGCTCGACGCTCGACGTTGAAATCATCAAGAGGTCAGTGCGACTCACCAAGAACAATGCCCATATCGTGTAGTAGAGGAACACCGCCGCCGCGACAAGCAGCATCGTCCCACCAAGCAGTTTATCTGACGTCGCCTACATGTCAGCTTGGCACGGGATATGGTACGCTCTGGGCGGCTGACCATTTTGACGGTTGTATTGGCTTGCATGTCCCAATATCACCTAAAGTCACGGATCACCTCGACGTCGCGTCCGACAGGCCGTCGCCACGTGTCAGTTTCTATTCCCTCCACCCGGATAAGCCGGTTAGTTGTTCCAACCGGTATTCTCCCAAACGGGTAATCGAGGCAACAAACGGAAGTGCGTGGATTGGTTGGCCGGGCATGTCAAGAGGCCGTCACATCGAGCTAGTTATAATCTACCGCGCTTTACCGCACTCAATAGCACACACACCCAACCCAGCTCTACAGCCTCGTCCAATCCCAAACACCGTCGAGCAGAGCAACCCCCAGATCGAGCATCGCCCATCGAACCACGGTTCCATAGTCGGGAACAACCCATCACACTCGTCGTATATCACCCCTACCACTTTCAATCCGCAAGAGAAGAACACACACTCGTAGCCATGTCGTCGAAAGTCATCGTTGTTGGAGGAGGGCTGTCTGGCCTGTCAGCCGCCCACACCGTGCTTGAACGCGGGGGCAACGTGGTATGTGGTCGTCGCGCCTTCACGGGTTTGAGCTCACGCGCAGCTCCTACTCGACAAGAACAGCTTCATGGGCGTAAGCCATCCCGACTCGCGCTGACGCTCAGCGCTGACATCTAGGGGAACTCGACCAAAGCCACGAGCGGAATCAACGGTGCCGGTACTCAGGTGAGTGTTCATGCCATATTCCATCGCGTTGACGCTGACGAGCAGGCCCAAGCAGTAAGTCCCGCTTGATCAACCACGACCGCCACTAACTTTCCACAGGACCTCGGCATTCCCGATACCGCCGCCAAGTTGTGAGCTTGCCGAACGCCGAGTACCCTCTTCTATGACTGACGTGCAGCTTCGCTGACACCAAAAAGTCGGCGCGAGAGCTGGCCCGCGACGATCTCATCAAGGTCCTGACGCACAAGTCGGGCGATGCCGTCAACTGGCTCGTCGAGAAGTTCAACCTGGACCTGTCCAAGGTCTCGCGGCTGGGTGGTCACAGCGAGAAGAGGACGCACCGGGGCGGTGCCCAGTTCCCGGGCATGACCATCACGTACGCCCTCATGGAGAAGGTACGCGGAGGCTTCGTTATCCCAGGCGCAGGTGCTGAGCACAGCTGGAAGACCTGGCTGAGGCGACGCCCGACCGCGTCAAGATTCTCAAGAAGGCCAAGGTCACGCGAGTCCTCAGGGATGGCGACAATGTTGTCGGTGTCGAGTATGAGAAGGATGGAAAGAAGTTCACCGAGCATGGTGCGGTCATTCTTGCGACGGGCGGGTATGCCGCCGACTTCACGGCCGATTCACTGCTCAAGAAGCACCGACCGGAGTACTACGACTTGGTGAGTCGCGTGGAGGGCATGCCAATTTGCCTCGCCCAGTGCTGAACCATCGCTGACACTCAGCCTACCACCAACGGCGACCACTGTACCGGGGACGGACACAAGATGGCCATGTCGATCGGCGCCAAGGGAATCGACCTCGAAAAGGTCCAGGTGCACCCTACCGGTCTCGTCGACCCCAAAGACCCCGACGCGAAGGTGGGATTGACCACTCTTGACCGTTCTCAGGCTGACATGCAGGTCAAGTTCCTTGCTGCCGAGGCGCTCCGAGGTGTCGGCGGTCTGCTACTCGACAACACGGGCAGCCGATTCGTCGACGAGTTGCAGCACCGTGATTACGTCACGAACAAGATGTGGGAGAACAACAAGGTAGGTTGCGAATCGCTTGCAGATTGCCCAAATCTGACGTATAGTTCCCGGTCCGTCTTGTTCTCAACAGCGCTTCGAGCAAGGAGATCGAGTGGCACTGCAAGCACTATGTCGGTCGAGGCTTGATGAAGCGCTTTGAGAGCGGCGAGGAGCTCGCCAAGGAGATTGGCTGCAAGCCCGAGGTGCTGAAGAAGACTTGTGAGTTGAAGGCACCCTCGGTAGCGCGGAAGCTCACGACTAGTCGACGACCACAACCAATATGCCAAGAAGCCCGGATCCGACCCATTCGGCAAGAAGGTGAACGACTCAGGCACCATATCATGATGTCTGCTGACTCCAGTTCTACGCTGGCGGCGACTTCAGGATGGACGACGTATACCACGTCGCCTTGATGGTGAGCCCTTCTCGAGAGTTCCCCGCAGCAGACCGCTCATCCACAGACACCGGTGTTGCACTACACGATGGGCGGTCTCGAGATTGGCACGGACTCTGCCATCCACGACGCCAACAGCAAGCCCATCCCGGGTGTCTTTGCCTGCGGAGAGCTCGCCGGTGGTGTGCACGGCGCGAACCGTCTCGGAGGTTCTTCCTTGCTGTAAGCTGCCACATCCAACTGTGAAACGCAGCTGACACGCAGCGGCTGCGTCGTCTTTGGTCGTGTCGCCGGTGACTCGGCATGCCAGTACCTCCTCTCCAACCTCTCCAACGAGCGCGCTGCCAACCGACTCGCCACGATCGGCAACCACCTGCTCGAGACTCGTATCCGCGTGGACCCAGGGACGAAGAATGTCAACCTCCAATTCTCGTGGGCGGACAGCACGGGCGACCTGCAGTCTTACACCCATCAGCAGAACCAGCCCGCCCCCGCCGAGAGCCAGCCAGCCAAGCAAGGTGATCGAACTGCCGCGCAGCTCGAGCAGGAGAAGCTCCCCCCGACAGAGACGAAGAAGGAGGGCAAGGCCAAGGGCGAGTATACCGTTGAGGAGGTTGCGAAGCATAACAAGGAGAGCGACTGCTGGGTGATCATCGATGGGGAGGTCCTTGACGTGACCAAGTGAGCTTGACGGATCGTGCCGGGGTTCAAACTGACGGACAGCTTCTTGCAAGATCACCGTGCGTCTCACGCACGACGAGTCGCAAGGGGAGAGCTGACGATGTAGCCGGAGGAGCCAAGGCGATCTTGCTCTACGCTGGCCGGGACGCAACCGAAGAGTTTGCGATGATCCACCCGCCGAACGCGATCTCGAAATACGCCCCGGACACCGGTGAGCCCGACGGGGCAGTCTGAACGGAACCAGAGCTGACGACAGTCATCGGTAAAGTCAAGGCCTAGGCTTGGCCTCAGAGAGTCGTCGTCGGCGAAGAGCGATGACTCAAAATGAACAGGTGCATCCGTTTTGTAGCTTGCGCATGCGTCGGTAGTTTTCTTAGGCTGTGTGTATGTGTGTGTATGCATGTCTGGAATGCATTGGATTCCCGCGACGCAAAGTGGACACACGACGTCGGCTCGTGCGAGATCGGGCCGGCGGGAGATTGTGCTGGACAGGATGCAGAAACCGGCAGCTTCCTGCATCCCGTCCGCCCTTCTGTGCAGCTTGCAGCCCGGAACGCGTCTACATCGACGTCTGATCATTTTGCATAATCTCACAACCCCGAAAAATCGTCGCTCATCGATGTGGCTGCAGTTCTCCATATATCCACATGCTGGCTTGCTCGCCTTCCGTTTTCCGATACCAGCTCCCTCCGCCGACGGTGTCGTGCTGGCTATACCCATCTTGGCTTCTAGACACACTTGTATACACACTCGCCGCCACCTCCTCGCGCGATCTAAATTACCCCTTGGCCCGTCGTCCCCCAGACTCATGGCCCGCCCATCTGCATCTTGTTCTTCTCCTGCTCCAGACGAGCGTACAGCAGCTGCACAGCGTGGTTGATCGCTTGCGGGGCGCCCGTGATCGTCACGAGCCGCTCGTCCGGGTTGGCGGGTTGGCCCGGGGTGGCGGGCGTACCGGGGTCCGTCACGCGGATTTGGCAGCCTGATGCTGCTCGGATCTCATTGATCTTGGATCCGCCCTTTCCGATGACTGTCGTCAGCCGTGCCCACGAGTTGTATCATGCATGAGTAGTGCGACTCACTGGCTCCGACCATAGCGTTGGGGATGAAGATTTGTTGCGTCTGCGCGCCCGGTCCAGGAGCTGGGCCCAAACCCGCTCCTCCGCCAATCGGTCCACCGGGTCCAGGTGCGGCGTATCCGCCCGGTCGTCCTCCACCTGCAGCGCCTTGTTGTCGGTACGTGCCCGACACCATGCCCGGGTTTCGTTCCTGGTACTCGAGGAGAATGGTACCGATGTAGTATACCGCAATGTGGACGGCGTCCGCAACACCCGATACAGACAGCACTCGCTGCGCGTCAGCTCTGCTGCCTCGGATGCTGATGGGCTCACCTCGGTCGAGCCAGGGAGCATCGCTTCCGAAGCGTTCAGACGCGATCCTGAAGCCTCTTGAATCTCCTTGATCTTCGAGCCGGCTTTTCCGATGACGCTGCCCATGCGCGAGTTGGGGATGATAAATTTGATGGTGACAGCGCGGGATCCCGGCACCGAAGCGACATCGTACGGCTCATCGTTGATACGGCGAACGATCAGTCCGAAGGCCTGCGTGTTAGCTCGTCGTCAGGCTGCGAGGTTTGAGGCGTTGACTCTCACCTTGGCCACGGCGTCGAGGGGTCCCGAAACGTTCAAGATTCGCTCGGGGTTACCGGGAATAGACTCGGAGACAGTCACACGCGCTCCAGACTTCTCCTGCATGTGAGCTCATGCCTGCCGCAAAAACCGCCAACACCTACTCTGATCTCGTTCACGTGCGAGCCTTGTCGGCCGATGATGACGCTAGCGTCCTGCGTGACAATCAGACATCGCATGGATATCTGCTGCACTGGGGGCTCGGCAGCCGGGACGGGGGCAGAAGGGACAGATG
>JAHXHD010001350.1:0-15727 GCA_019857685.1 Papiliotrema terrestris | reverse complement strand
CACCCTTCACAGCTATTCACCCCCACAGCCCCCGCACGCATCCCTCCTCCTTACTCCACCGGGTTCGCGCGGAACCTCGCCCCATCCCGGTCTCACCCGCCAAGACACGATCCGAGCAGACTCACCTGCCGCGAGGACCGACTCGAGCGGGTCAGGCTCTTCGAGTCATCCCGGCCTGAGCCGTCACAACACTATCACCTCGTCATCCCCTCTCCCCAGCTCGCTCGCAAAAGCGCGCGCGGCCGCCATCGCCCGGCTCCGTGGCCGCTCGCGATCTCCTCGCCGCTCGGTCGGATTCGACACTGAGGGCATCTCAGCTGTTCTGGATCGATCACGCTCGGCAAGCGCGCATGGAGCGCCCAGGGATTTTAGCCCCGGGGGGAGCTGGCCGAGAAGGATACCGCTTGAAAGACGAAGGTCTAGCTTGTCGAGGGCTAGGACGTGGGCAGAGACGGGATACGACGAAGATGACGAGGAGGACGATGTCGTCTCGCCTTTGTCGCCGTCCAAGCTGCAGGCAGCGCTTACCCCGCCCAAAGCAAACATGGAGGAGATTGACGATTTCGACGACTTGCAGTCAAACTGCAACCCGGAGTTGCTCCCGCCCCCCGGACCATACATTCGCCACCTCAGCTTCAACAACTTTAGAACCATTGGAAGCAGGAGAACGCAGGACGAGGCGGTTAGGGGACGGTTCGTCACTGCTGGACGGCTCGAGGGCGTGATCAAGGTGAGTCCGGTGATAGTACACACTCCCCCGCAGAAAGCTCATTAAGCAGAACTGCCCCAATCTGATCTCTCTCTGTATGACGGAATACGTCGACTCGTCCCTCTCCTTCCCCGTACTGGAAGATTTACTCTTCCGAGGGTACCGTAGGCCGCGTGGACCGCGCCGTATGTCGGTATCGCACGGCCTCACACGACAGCGCTCTCTCTCGGTCGACCCTAACCCGGCAATCTCTCCAATGACCACGACTTCCCAGCTCGATCCGCCTCGGCCCGACTACGTCCCATACGAGGATGAGAACGAAGACGAGAAGTGGATTCGGCGGGGCAAATTCACCGCCTTGCAAGCCCTGGACCTGACTGGTTGTGTCAGTCATGTCTTCACCAGTGCGATGAGGGAGTTTTGCCTCGACTACCTCGATCCTGAGCATGATGAGGCAGACGACGATGACCACCGGGGGCGTAGTCGGCATCGGCAATCGGATGTGCCTAGCTCCACGGAGGAAGACGACGATGCGGTTCCTGTGCGAGCGGCCAAGCCAAGATCCAAGCGGACTCCGCGCTTCTCGGCGATGCGCCGACTTTCGCTTCGCGCTTGCACCACTCTCGACCCGCCACTCCTGCATGATTTGGTGCTCGCCTTCCCAAACCTGACGCACTTGGACCTGTCTAACACACGGATCCCTACGTCGCTCATTATTGCACTCACGGAAGCTCCGCCCCGACACATGTGCTTACAATCTCTGAGCTTGGCCCGGTGTCCGCGAGTCGATCCGACAGCCCTTGTCAACCTGCTCGTGCTCTCGACGGCAACACGAGACCTCACCGAGCTCAATCTGTACATGAACCCGACGCAAGGCAACGCTATCACGACCTCTGATCTCGACCGGCTTCTCACCGCCCCGTGCATCAAATCGGGCCGATTGCGATACCTCGATCTCTCATCTGCTGGAATCACGCCATTCCATCTCCAACCCGGAGTCTTCCCTGCGCAGCCCCGCTTGCTCAGTCTCGGCCTGTCGCACATCCCCACATTGCCGCTTCAGCCCATTGCGGATTTCTTGCTCAATCAAGCGCCCAATGTCGAGATCCTCACGATCGCGGGAACCGCGTTCGACTCGAGCCTGAGCGGCCGAAAGTCGTCCATTCAGACCACGCTCGAGCTCCACGCATACTTGCTGAACCCCATCACCACGATCCCCTTCTCTCTCTCCTCGCTTTCGCTGAATCCGTCCGGGCCCGACCTGCGACCAGGCGCGACCCACCTCCGCGTCGTCGAGCTCAGCAGCCCCATCCGAAAATTGATCGCCGACGGAGGCAGTGGAGAGTGGAAGGTCATCAAGTCGAAAGGTGGGAGAGGGTGGTACGTCGATCTGTCTGCCGGGTGGATCGACAACCCTGAGGGCATCGTCGGACCGGACGGCACTCCCGCCAAGAAGTTTGTGCGGCATCTACCGGCGTCGCATCCCCGCAGACAGTGGCTATCCAGCCTTGCCTACGCGGGCGGACGAGTGAGGAGTGCGGTGGGGTGGCACTCGAGGAAGATGGAGGTTGTGCGTGGGATGGGCATGTTGGGGCGCGAGGAGGGTATGGCCGGCGTGGGCGGATTTGCGTTTGACGACTAATGATGATGAGATGTGCGATGTGGGGCTCCGGGGGGGAATACCAAGACAATCATATAATTGCCTTTTTCGGCACTTGTCCATGTATCACATGTGTTGGGATGCACTTCCTCACAACATACAACATACGTCGTTCTCACCGTTGCCGATTCGCGATATAAGCCCTGCGTTGATGGCGGCCTCGACTGATAGTCCTTCCAGCGACGAGAAGCGACATGGCTCAACAGACACAACGAACAAGGATGCAGCTGGCAAATCCGCCATGTGGAACAAGCTGAAGGGGATTGTTTGGCCGGAATGGGCGCAGGAGGGCGTCAAAAGCAAGAGGGCATGGAAAACGTTCGTGAGGTGCATGATTGCCGTGCTATGCACCACAGTCTTGCTCGTCGATGATAACTGTGAGACGACCTATCAAAGGCCGACCCTGTCGAGCTTGGGCTAACAAACAGCCCTGCAATTCATGGGTCAGGCGGGGTTCTTTGGTCTCATCGTAAGTCGGAGCGGGAGGCAGGCACTCTGCATCCTGGAGCTCACGATAGGTCTCGGTGATACTGCCGCCGTCGATGGCGTTGAGCATATTCCTGTTCGCCATGCTCACGCTGATCGTGGGCCTATGCTTTGGCTGGGCATGGGGCGTGGCAGCGATGGCCGCAGGGCTGAGAGCACGGGACCAGGTGTTGCTCCAGCAGCAGATTGCCACTACGCAGGCGGGGTGCGCGGTCCGAATCACTCTAGGGAATGACGCTGATGTCCAGCTTTGATCCCAACGCAAACATCGATGCGCAGTGTGAGTGGCGCATCTCGGTTGATGTCGTAGACTCGAGGCGCTTGATGGACCGGCGCAGAACGAAGGCTTGGCTGTGGGCAGTGCGGCTGATACACGCAGATAGGGTAGCCGTCTTCCGTGGCAACTTCCTCGACCCCAAAACCTCGACGGTCTTTGGCGTGTTCCTCTTCGTCGGGTCGTACATGCTTGGCTTCCTCCGAGCGCACAAACCAAGACTGTCCGTGGAGTTATGGACACACTTTCGGGATAGGGCGCTGACAAGCAGCACACTCCTGTGTGTATTCGGCAGTATCATCATGGACTGTGCGTCTACGGTGCTTTTCTCGCCGTGGCAGCGGAGCTCACCCCAGTGATGTGCTCGTATGGTCCTCTCTTCCCCAACGCGCAGTACACCCTTGCGGCGAGTCGATCGCTCTTCATGTAGATCCCGACAAAAGCTCACCCGCAGCGGCTGCTGCTCATCCCCACTAGCTTTTACATCGCCATCTCCATCGGCTGCACGATCTTCATCTTCCCCCAATCCCTCAGCCATATCGTCATCACCGACCTGCTCAAGACGAACCTGAAACCGATCCAGTCTATCCTCAGGCTGCAAGACGACGTCCTTGCCGCGGCGCCATCAGATGCAGCACGGATCTCGGAGCTGGCTGGCAGAGCGAAAGGCTTGCGAGCGGCGCACGTGCAGGGTGTGAATGACCTGGAGGGACAGATCCCCATGCTTCAGCTCGAGATCACGCGGAGTCAGATCGGCGCTGGGGACTTGACAAAGGTTTTTGAGAAGGCGAAAGAGGTCGGCAGCCGGTCGTATGGCCTCGCGAGCTTTGTGGTGCGTGGTCGAATTTATCCAGCCCCATCAAACGCCGCTTACCACAGATGCTCTTGAACGAGAGCAACCAGTCAATCTCCCAGGTCGCAGAAGAGAATTCGTCGCATACAAACATGCGGGTCAAGAAACATTTTGACACAATGAAAAAGGACAGACATCCTGGCACACATCTTGATGAGCTCGTTCCGATCATTGCTTCATCGACCGCGGAGCTACGTCAGGCAGCAGCAACGGCCCTCGATGGCGCTGTCACCTGGATTAATACCGTCAACCACTCTCGTTGGAGCAAACCGCCTCCCAATGCCGCGGACATCACCGTCCGCGAGACCAACCTTGCCGGCCTGAAGGAGACGCTCGCCGAGTATCGCGCTACGAAACATTTCGAACTCCTCGATCCCTACCGACAGTTGTTCGACGAAGCAGGCAATGTCCGACCTGAATCCCACGCGGCCGTCCGTGCCTCGGCACCTACCATCTTCCGCTGCAACGTCTTCACTAGCAGTCTCATCTCGTTCTCGCTCATGCTAATTGAACTGCTCGAGCTATTGCTGTCGATCGAGCGGGCGAACCCCAAAGCGAAGATCCAGCTTCCTTCGGCGTTTGCAAAGATGCTCGTCAAAGCGGCGAACGATACATCGGCCGGTGGCAATCCGCTGGATCTAGGGAATGGCCAGAACGTCGATAAGGACAACTCGGCCAGCAGCACCGATACGCTCGTTGCGGGGCAAAAGGAGAAGAAGCGGAAGTCGACCAAGGCATACGGTGAGCACCGAGTGTGGGCCGTCCGTCTGGGCCCGATATTGACGCATAGCCCGCGATCCGGATGCGCAAGACCCGACCAACCTATTCCAACGCTTTGGCAGGAAGGTCGCCCGGTTGTGGAAAGGACTGACTTCGCCCGAGGGCCTCTTTGCGTTCAAATACGGAATCGTCAGCATCGCTCTCTGGGTGCCACAGGTCATTCCTTCGTCTGCGTACTTTGTCTACCACAACCGGTGAGTCGGTAGGCGAAGCCATTGCACCCTGCTGATACTCAGTGGTCTTTGGGCTCTGATTATGGTGGGCTTGGGCGCGTTCGATGTCTTCGATTGGCTGACGTGTAGGCACAAACGGGGCTTGGCATATTTGCAGGCGAACAGATCATTTTGTTCTTGATCAGAATAGTCAGTATCTTGCCGCTTTCAGACAAGGTCTGCAGACTAAGGAGTAGACTGGTACGACTGTTGGCCTTGTTGTCGGAATGGTTGTATGGTACATCGGAGCACCTGGTACCCAAAAGGGGAACCCGTATGGTGTGACAGCTGCACTGGTGTGTTTGCCTTCTGACGTACAATGAGCGGCAGTGCCGTCTGCCGTCGCTGACCCAAGCTCGTCTTCCTGGCACCTTTCCTGTTCATGCGCATACTGGCGCCAATGCAGTCGACGCCGCTCTGGCTCATGGCCGGCGTGACGATCACGGTGAGCATCTGAATGTGTGGATCGCAACCTGTTACTGATCAGCAGTTTGTTGTGGGGTACTCTTGGGTCGATGAACACGTATACCAACTCGCGAATCAAGGATCTGGTGCAGGTCTGACGGGGAGAAGAGCCCTTCTTGTCATCATTGGTGGATCCCTCCGGAGAGCCAGGGCAAGGTGACGTGCTGATATTAGGCTTCACCGCGGCCTTCCTCGTCATGCTCATCCCCCGTCCGGAAACCGCCAAGCGGATAGTCAGGCGCAACATCGCCAAGAACATCGCGGCGACGAGTGATTTGTATGCCCGCGTCCTCGGCGGCGTCGAGGAAGAAGCAGAGCTGGATGTGGAAGGCGGGGATGGGACAAGTCTGGGCAAGCTTGACATCGCTGCACGGGTGGACATGATCCGCAAACCGTTTATGAAAATCATGGTGGGTCCTCCGTCGCGCCATGCAACGGGGCATCCGGCTCACATCAGGGGCGCATGCAGAGTATACATACGCAGATGGCCTTCGCGTCGTGAGTGCTTCGCCGATGTCCCTGGGCATGCCGGCTGATTGGCAGAGTGGAACCAGGACTGCGGTATGTCGCGCCTCGCCGGAAACAGGAGGGCGGTCCGGATGCTGATTGCTAGAGGCCCTTGGCCGAAGAAGAAGTACGGGGCGCTGGTCGAAGCGCACGGCAACCTGTTGGGCGCCCTAGCGTTGCTTGCGTCAGCTTATGCCCGTCTGCAGCCGGTTTGGTGTCGACGTCTAGAGCGAAGCGACCATCTGCATCCGGCTTTCGTGAGTCGATTGCTTTGTCACCGGAACACAAGTCGTGAACCGAAGCTGATGCCAGGTCGCCGACTGCTTGTCATTGTTCTCGCTGTTGCATCAGAGCCTGCTCAACGGACAGCCTATGCCTCCTACGATGCCCATCTTCGAGAGGTTTGCGTATCACTCCATGAAGCGCGGAGACGCTTTGAGGCGGGGAGGGCTGGCTTGGGGATCGTCTTCGACTCGGCAAGGCGAAGGCTCGCCGGTTGTGGGCACAGCCGATGTCTCTGGACAGTCGACAGCCGGCTCTGACGGGGAAAGCGAAAACGACATCATCGGGGGCCTCGAGGCGCACGAGGATGACCGGGCGCTGAGACTTTTGGACGGTCCTTTGACCTGGCAAATGTGTCATGTGAGCGTGCTTACAGGTTTGTGCCAGCTCGTTGCTGACAGCCGCAGGATGAACAGGTATCGATTTTCGCCACAGCAGTGGTTGCGCTCACTCATGTCGTCAACGGGTTAAACGAGATGCAGCGGATCATCATTGAGCTTGTTGGGGTAAGGGAGATGGGCCAATTCGAGCGGGCACAGGAGCGATGGGGCCGGTACGAGACGAGCGTATGATTGGGGAGTGTATGCGTATGTCTGCACCTGTACATATGTACATACATGCATAGAGGTTGTTGTGCCCGAAAGGATGGCTGGCCATGATGGGAGTGGCCATAGTCGACGCGTCGGAGTTGCGGTCGTCGTCGTAATTGGAGTGGGTTGATTTTGGTCCCACGACCAGCACCCGAGCACGTCCATAACCCCCTCCCCCATTCGATGCCTGTCACCATCACCCTACCCATCCATCACTCCCGTGCACAGCTTCGCCTACGAGTCCTCTGCATCGAGCGCTGGCCGGCCCTGCTCGTTCATACCAGCAACGCGTCGAGGTAACCTCCCAATTCGGCTGGAACCGACACCGTTCCTGGCTCGAACGCGTCCGTCATTCGCCCCGGGTTGCTCTTCAGCGTCCAACCTTCGTCTCCTCGACCGTCACCTGGAGACGCCTTGTCCGCATTCGCCATAATCGCCTGCCGCAGTCACCCGATCTTGTCCACCTCCGATCCACGAGTCAGGTCTGACCGCTAGCTGGGGCACGCCCATTGGTCCGCCCGCGTCTGGGGGTCCCCGTACCACAGCTCTTCCTCCTCTCCCACTGGCCCAGCAGTACTTCCTCAGACCTGGTCAAACTCTGATCACCAGTCTACGCCTAGATCGGAGAGCCGGGCCAAAGGCTACGCAGAACGTTCGTCTCGACTCCGCGCGACCGATTCCCAATGCGACCAGGTCTGCCCTAGTCGACACCTTGTTTTTCGTACCTGGATCACTCATCAACAATAGCCCAACGACCACCCCACCTCTATTACCTCGCGAAGTGGAATCCAATCGCCTGTGCTTCTGAGGAGCCGTCGACCGATTTACAATATCACTTGACGGCACATCGTGTCGAGACAGACGAGACGAGGCCGTCTCGTACAGCTGGTCGCCCACCATGGCCGGACGTTCACCCGATGCCGGACCATCGACATATGCTCGGCATCGCCAGCAAACTTCTTCGGTTTCGAATATCTCGCAGATGACACACAGCCGCGCCGAACCTCCTTCGCCGTTATCGCCCAGAGGCGACGAACCGCCCACACATGTGCAGGCGATACACGACTTTTCGCCCGCTTTGCTCGCCTCGGCGAGCGTTGGGCAGAACGCGAACATGTACCTGTCCTTCATGAACGGCGAGGTGATCCGAGTTTACGCTCGAGATCCGACGGGATGGTGGGATGGGGAGATCGCGACAAAGCTGGACGGCGAGGAGCAAAGGAACGGGCCCAGGAGGGGATGGTTTCCAAGCAATTTTGTGCGGGAGATGGGTCATGACGGCGTGAGTTCTTGGTTGCGGGCTTGACGTCTGAGCCGACTCCTCATATACTTGCCAGGTGGTTTACTCATGACAGGCCGTTCGCCGCAGAGCAGATTCTGGTGCCCGTTCCGAAGCCACGACGATGTCTCCCTCATCTCGCCGGACAATTTCGATCAGCACAGATCATGCCCGTCACTCATCCTCGACGTCCCATACCTCCCGAGCATCCTCATCCACGTCCACGACGACATCCTATGGACCCTCGCCGACCGAACGAAGTATGTCGATACTGCCGCCCAATCTGCAGTCACTGCTGCACCCGGTCGTCCGCGCTCTCTCGCTGCTCGACACGGCGATACACGCAGACCGGAAAACACATATCCAGCCGGCCGCCGCGGCCTGTATCTCTGCCATCCGGACTGTGCTTCTACAGACGGATTGCTTTAACAAATACTCGGAAACCCTCACCAAGTTCCCCGTCCTCGGCAAAGAACGCAAAACCATCCTGGCCGAGCTGTCGCGCATGGTCGCCGCCGCAAAGACCGCGAGCAGTGTGCCCCTGGACGATGGATTACCTGCGCGCACCCGAGAGGAAGAGACGCGCGACCTCGAGAAGCTCGCCAAGGCGGCTCGAGCGGTCTTTGCGGGGATGAAACGGTTCTTGCAGTATTGCAACGATTACAACCTCGAGCCGGATTTGACGCTGAATGCTCCGATGTTGGCGGGCGAGCACGGCTTACCGACCCCTGGTGTGACGCCCAACAGCGACCTCGACGACGTGACGACAGCAACTTTCAAAGCCAGGACACGACATAGCAGCAACGAACATAGTCGGATGCAGGCAACTTTCAAGGCACGCGCTGCGAGTGTCGGTGACCTTCGAGCCGCCAGACGCCAAGCTGCATCGAGTCCGCCGCCGCCGATACCAAATACTGCGGGTCTGGCGATGAGCCGAGGCCCTTCTGCCGCTTCGGGTCCGCGATCTCCGACGACCCCAGTTTCGGCTACTTTTCCCTCCACCTCGTCTGGACGATCCTCGCCCATCTCGTTTCGGTCGAAACGGGATCGCAAAGCCCTCGGCAGTATGGACAGCACCTCGACATATGCACACTCGCCTGTCACCGAAAGACATCCTTACGATCAGGCAGAGGTACCGATACCGCCTACACCGGTCATGGAGCGCGCGTTAGTGACGTCCGCCGACGTGCTTGAAGCAATCAGCGAGGCTGAGGACTCGGTCTTGTCGATCATCGCCGCTTTCATCGGCCACATTCACTCGCATCATACTGGCTCGCACCCGTCGAGCCACGCGATACTTATCGAAATGACGCGCGAAGTGATCGATTGCGTCCGCGAGCTCTTGACGGTGGTGGAAGCGGTTGGGCGTGACTCGGGCGTACGGCGCACCCATCTCCGCGAGGTGGAGCAAATGCGGGTAGCCAAGGACACGCTGTACGAGGTGTCGAATCGGCTGGTCGAAGGAGTCGAGCTCATCGCGCATGCGCCTTTCACGGACACAACCGAGGAGGATTACAGCAATGTCAAGGCGAAGATTCTCAGTACGGCGACGGCGACGCTTCGAGCGGGTACGGACTGTGTACGCTGGGTACGGTCGTGCGTGCCGGAGGGCAGCGATGCGTTTGGGGCGGCGATGCCTACGCCGCGGCCGTCCGGCAAGCTCACTCGCCAAGCGACGCCACGGCCTCTGCCCCAGGATGCCGCTGTCGTCCTTCGGGAAAAGATCGTCGGGCAGCGGGGCACGCATACCCTGTCTGGGCTGCATCGTAAAGCGTCTTCGCTCAGCCTGTTACAGAAGAGGTTCAACGACGGCAGCTCCGTGGCCTCATCGCATGAGGGCACGGAGGACGAACAGGAGGATGAGGAGGTGGTCGCGGACGCGGGACGTGACGAGGACGTGACGGTTCGGCATGTTGCCGGCGGTCCAAAGGCATTCCCTGGTGGTTCGGTAAGTCTGCCCCACGTAACATGTGTCGCCGTAGCTCAAATCAGCGCCCGCCTTCCATTCAAACCCACGGGCTTGCATCGATTGGCCAGACCGCGCCTCGATCAGCCGGCCTTATGCGGACACTCTCAGACCTTAGCACACCCTTGGCTCGGAGCCGATCGTCCAGTCTCACGTCACCTGTGCCAGCTCGCATGACGTATCGATCACCATCGCGCTCCGCAGATCTTGACAAATTTACCGGAGACTATGGTGTCCAGCTCTTACCTCGCCGGCCCAGCAATCTCCGCTCGTCGACGTATCAGGGGACTCCCTCGGCATCGACGAGCAACAGCACTGACCCGTCACACCGCACCTCGGGTGTGAGCGATCAGACTACTCCGTCTCTTCTGACCCCGCACGACTTCGATCAAGGCCTCCGGCCACAAGATGGGGCTTTCGAGAATGCTTTGACCGTCGAAGTCCCCTCCGTTGGCGCGCTGCCCAAGTTCGCAAGCTTGTCGCTGGATACGGTCGATCCGGCGACCGAGGCGCGAACTCTGCCGCGTCCTGCTCCGCCCCACAGGGCTATGACGGCGCCCTTCCCGGGTGGCGCTGTCGATCCGACATTCTTCCTTCGCGCCCACGATTACGAACCCCAGGAGGTCACGCTCGACAAGGAAGGCATCATCGTCGGCGCGAGTTTGAAGGCGTTGGTGGAGAAGATGACCCCACATGACGGACCTGTTGACCCCACATTCTCGGCCACATTCTTCCTCACCTTCCGGCTGCACACCTCGCCGGAGAAGCTTGCCGAAGCGGTCATGACCCGATATGACCTCGCTCCGCCCCACGGAGTGGTCTTGACCGAACGCGATCGCGCACTCTGGGTCGAGAGCAAGGTCGTTCCCGTCCGTCTGAGGATATACAATTTCCTCAAAGCATGGCTCGATTCGCACTGGCGCGCCGAGACAGACGACGTCGTCCTGGAGACCTTGCGTCAATTCAATGCTGACGTCGTATCGCAGAGTCTTCCAGCTATGGCGCCGCGGCTTGACCAAGCGATCCGACGTCGACAAGCTGGCCCGTTGTTCGCGGGGGGATCGTTCCCCGACTCCCGCGCCGTCCGCCGCATCTCGTCGGTTGATCACTTGGGGCGTGCTGGCCCGATGACGGCATTCTCACCTGTACACACCGGCCTTCCGCCAACTCCTTCGATTTCGAGGACGCTAAATTCGCTGCTGCACAAGAATCCGTCACCCGCCCAAGTGCCAATCACGGACTTTGATACCCTCGAACTGGCTCGTCAGCTCACTATCATGGAGTCGAAGCTGTTCTGCCTGGTCGCGCCGGAAGATCTGCTGCAGACTGGATACGGCAAGAAGAGCATTCCGGAGCTGAAGGCTTTGTCGACACTCAGTAATCAGATCACCGGCTGGGTGGCAGATACGGTCTTGAACGAGACGGACGCGAAGAAGAGGGCTTTGCTGTTGAAGTTCTACATCAAGCTGTCCGACGTGAGCCTTGAGCGGGGCGTGCATGAGGACTCGGGCTGACCGCCAGAAATGTTTGACGCTGAACAACTTTTCGACCCTCTTCGCGGTGATGGCAGGCCTGAACAGCAGCATTGTTCATCGCCTGACCCGGACGTGGGACGTGAGTTCGCCGCACGCACGCGGGCTGATACGAGCTGATCGATAGGCATTGTCAATTAAGTACAAGTTGATGATGGATCGCTTGCAGAGCGTCATCGACCACACCAAGGTGAGTTGCGGCGGCATGGCGTAAACTTCCGGGCATTTGCTTACATCAGAACCATGCCGTTTACCGAGCGCGTCTGCGCGACGTCGAAGGACCTTGTCTGCCCTTCCTCGGGATTATCCTGTCCGAGTGAGTATTGCTTGGCAACGTCCGTTCTCGCGGCTGATCCCAGGGTGACATTTACGTCCGATGGAAATCCCGACACCCGGCCTTCGACGCTTTCGCCCGATCTGCAGCTGATTAATCAAGACAAGTTTGCCAGGCTCGGCCGTATTGCGATCGAGTTTGGGCGGTATCAGCAACCATTCAACTTGCATGAGCTCGAAATCGTTCAGTCGTTCTTGATGCGCACGCTGGCGGAGCAAGGAAGCACGTCACTGGATGCGCTGTACAGGAAGAGCTGTGAGTCTAGGTCAGGACCAATGACGAATGCTGGGCGCTGATTGCAGTGCTGCTGGAGCCGAGACAGGGTTCCGAAAAGATCTCGTCGGCGGTGGAGAGGCCTGGCTGGTTGGGCGGGAGGATATAGGGGCATATGAGTGTGGGGGATGGACTTGACAACATGTCTGGGCCTGCAATTCGATAGGGTACATCGGGCCGAATCATGGTACATCTGATTGTAGGCAGCCGTCATGTGTACAATAGCATTTGATCAATGCACAGCGGCTGACCGATATGGATCCTTGTCACCAAATGGCGAGGTGGACCCGCAGCTACGGTATGCACGAGCCGCTGAAAGGGTGTTTGAGAGATGTCAAGATGAAGTGGATTGTCGCAAATGGTGAGCAGGACAAGTTTGAGAATTGCCTCCTTTGGCTTGTTCCCTCTAGGAGACATCTTTAGGAGAGCGAGACACACAGGAGCCAATGCCATGGGGGGTATCATCTGGAGAGAAAGGCGAGTGAGGCGGCTGGCTCTTGTCGAAGACCTACCGGCGGCCATGAGTCCAGTCAGGAAGCCAAGCTTTCGGCCATACATCCTCCCCGAACAAGAAATATCACCTATACACTTCATCGCCGGTGCAACGCTACACGATACACTCGTGCACTCGCTCCGTGTTCGACTCATACCGCCGAATGAGATGAGCGTGCAGCCAGCAGACGAAAGTCGGACGGTCGACGCGGTATCCGATCGAGGCAGCGACGCCGCCTCGGTCGCCTCGACCGCAGACGAGACCATTTTCACCAAACACAGCGCCTCGACCCAAACGACAAGCTCCGAGAGACCGAGCAACCCACCGTCTTCGATCTATGACGGTACTCACCTGTCGTCTCCCGCATCTCCTGGCCGGGAGGGAGGTGCTCAATTTTACCTTGACTCGCCACTTCGAAGACAGTTCAATCCGTATGCGCCCGGCGATCGCTGGGAAGGAGGAGGCCGCGATGACGGAGCTCCAGGTTCGAGTTCCGATGCCGGATCTGCATAAGGGCGCGAGGTGCTGGAGACGTGAGCCCCTGGGAATGAAGGAGGATTTGATTCGGCGAGCGTGCGGTGAGCGGCAACAAACTGGTAGCGGTGCCTATCGAAGATTCGTGGCTGGAATGGGACCAGTCGAATGCATCCCGCATGACGAGGGTGGTTCCGACTTCAGCATGAGCATTGCTGCCGGTACTTTGACATCACTACTCTGGGTTTTGCAGCCGAATCAGCAGATCATGTCTGTCTTCGCCTTCCAGTCGCAGCATGTCTGTCGGACCAACGTATTGCACGCGATGTGTACATCCCGCAGGTAACCTATCGCAGCCTGTCATCCTCGCTAATGTTCGTGGTCCGCATGCAGATCCTTCAGAGGCCCCTTATCCGTACCGCCCAAGACCGTCCCAAACAGATCGATCGAATCGATTCTCGTCGTCTCCTCGTCTTCCTGATTGTCCTTGACCAAGATATGAAGACTCCTGACATTCTGGAAGCGCACAAACCTCAGCTCAACCTTGCTCCCCTTCACGTCCTCGGGTGAGAGTTCCAGCTCCTGTGCCGGATCCAGCGTCTCCGCGTCGTTGAAGTCGAGGGACAGGTGGTTGATGAACAGCTTGATGGTCTTGGGTGCTTGCGAGGGGCACACGCCGCCGAAGATGGAGATGGCTTTGAGCTTGACGGGCTCCAGGAAGGGTATGGCGATGAGTAGTTCGGGATCGACGTCGCTCTCGAGGTATGACCGGCCTTTCGGGCCGGCGTCTGGGCCGAGAATGGAGGACACGGGGTGAGAGGACGATTCGTTCAGGCACGAGAGGCCTTTGGAGGTGATGTTGCTGAGAAGGGACTGGGTGCTGTCGCCGGCGGGGGCCGAGGTAGCAGGTGCACTATTGGACGCGGAAGACGATCCGACTTTGGGTGCGGCAGGCGCGGACGGGACGGGACCGGCGTGGTATGACACGAGTTGGGTGAGTTGCGGTGGGCTGGCACCTTTGATCTGCAGGACGAGTCAGTGGCCGGGCGGACTCGTGCACTGCGCTTGACTCACTTCAGCAACCTCTCGCCCTCCTTTGAGGAACTTGAATGTTGGCATCGCTCGAATAGCGTATCGTTGCGCGAGCTCAGATTGACGATCGACGTCGATTTTCTACCGTCTCAGCGGGAGTCGTGCGCGTGGAGAGGGATGAGGTATGGAGGTGACGGTCGCAAAGTGCGCGTCGAACTCACCACAAACTTGACGTGTTTGTACTGGTTGGCCAAGTTGGCGAACACGGGCGCGATGGCATGACATGGCCCACACCAGACGGCGTGAAAGTCGATGACCAGGAGTTGATTCGGGGCGAGCGAGCGGACGATGCCGTCGAACTCTGGCGCGTCAGCGGACAATCGAGATTCAGTCACGAACAAGTACATACCCGCTGTGGAGGATATCTCTGTGATGCCCGGTGCCATGTTGGTGATGTGCTCTTGGTGGGATGACTGAATGCAACAATGATGGGAGAGGACGGTCACGTCAACGCGATGGTAATCCCTCGTTTCCGTCGGAAGCTGGGTGGCGACTGGGATGGACTGGGTGTGCGTGGAAGACCTCCACATGCCACGTCCACCTCCTGCGCATAACAGCACAAATAATCTCTCTCGTCTTCCTTTCTGGCTTGGCCACTGTCTGTACATTACGGGCCTGATCTTCCCCGCACGCGCCTCACCTGGTCTTACTGTTCATCCGAGCTGCGCAACATGCCGTCGCACAAAAAGGTCGCGCTCAAGAGCATCAAGACGCTCACCTTCAACCAAGACCAGAAGACGCTCTACCGCCGGACATCAGCAATTCGTGAGTGCCCTCGTAGTCTTTGGCCCGCTGTAGCCCAGTGATATGTCATACCTCTTTGCGCCGAGGCTCACTCCCCAGCCCAGCTCACATGCGTCGGCAAGCCATGCAAATCCTTTCAGCCAGAGGTCGTGCAATGTACGAACATGGGCGACGACGGCTCAGGCAACGTGCAATGGCGGGTAAGCAGGACGTCGACCAGACCCTCACGTACTTGAGCTGACAGAGACAGTGCGACACGGATCTGCCGTCAAGTCTGCGCCTGGGCAAGGTCGAAGTCTCATGCGAGGGGTGGTCCGGCCCAGGTGACAAAAACGTTCTACAAGGTGAGCCCCGCCCTACCAGGCCGCCCGTCACGCGATCCCGGCCTGACGCAGGGAGCTGACCATCCACAGGTTCCTGCGGCTTGACTTACGACCTGCACCGTACCGATAATCGGCTATACGACGATCGCTCCTCGTTTGGGCGTTCATCAGCTGGTGAGAACGAGAACGAAACGCTTCCTTGGCCAGCGCTTACACCAGAGCGATTCGCCGACAAAGCATTCAACGTGGTCTTCTACCTTGTGCTCGGGGTTTTACTCTACTCCATCGTCCGCTCCCTTCTTCTCCGCTTCTTCCCCCGATGGGCACCCCCGGCCGCTTCGTCCTTCTTCCCATGGGACGGCCCCGATCACGGACACCACCATCACGGCGGGGGAGGGG
>JAHXHD010001348.1:0-13680 GCA_019857685.1 Papiliotrema terrestris | reverse complement strand
GCACAGAACGCCCCCGCTCCCCGCCACCCTCGTTCGAGCAAGCTATCGGCCTCGTGCCCCTCCCGCCACCTCTGACGTCCTCAACGGAGATCCAAGCCCCGCTAGAGGAAAGCGGACCTAGCACTCCACAAGCTCGACCGACACTGTCCCTTGACACGGTTGTCCGGCCCGTTGATGTCTCGGGTCCCTCATCGTCAACGTCGCCAACGGTCACGCAGTGGGCCTCAGCGCCCTCGAGCCCGGTACAGTCCGATTTGAGCCAGGACGCTGCGGACGAGATGGGCGGGATGGAAACTGCAGAGGAGAGGGAGGATAGAAGATTATGGAATGCGGACCTGTTGGCGGGATACACGCTCGAGGAACGAGTTCGACGGGAGAGCGAGAGGCGGGCGTCCGTTGTGGCTCTGGCGGAGCAGCCGCCTCTGTCTGTCGTCGCTCCTGAATACGAGGTTCAAGAGGAGCAAACAGTCCAAATCGGAGACAGGAGCGATGCCCCATTCGGTGAAACAGCCCAACCGCCGGTACGCGCTGGTTCTCCGTTTGATCTCGGCCTTGCCGGCCACCCCGAATCTCCCTTATCCGACCAGGAAGCGGCTGCCGAAGGTTCCTCTTCGACGACGACGCCTGTGGTGCTTGAGGAGTCTACCGTTCCCTCGGCAGAAGACCATCCCGGGCGTTCAGAATCCGAACAGGAGCCGAACGGATCACTGAGAGTGGAGAGCGTGACGGACCGAGCAGACCTGGGACCGAGCGTCACACCTCCTCCCGATCCGTCGATATTGGATGCCGCCATGGACGATCGGTCGCCCCCAAAGTCTCCGACGGTCGAGGATCCTGCTCGCCCTACGCCGAATTCCGAACAGGAAGAACCTGGACTTTCTCTTCCAGTATCGACGCAGATAGTCACAACGGAATCGGAGCCCGTCCAGGCCCTTGCGCCGACACCGGAAGCGGCCGCGACGGCAACAGCAGGCGTACTCACAATCGACACCGCTGCAGCCTCAACTCCGTCGGACTCGCGATCCCAGTCCGGCTCGGACAGGATCATCTCGCGCAGCCCGCCCTCTCGCAAGCTCACTCGGGGCAAGGCCCTCAGGCGACAATCGTCCAGTCCGAAGGGCACGACAGTGCGGGCAAACTCGGTCCGCTCTCGACAGAGCGTGGAGAGTCACCAGCCTCTGTTCGCCGGACCGGGATATACCGCTGCCGAGCTGCAGGAACTCCCTATCCCGACACGCATACATCACGCGCACCGCGCGTCGGCGCCGGATGCACTAGGCATCGCATCCGGGCACGAGGTGGTACGGCTTGCGCGGGACCAAATCAAGTCACAGCCAAACGCACAAGATCTTACCTCCGGACAACAAGCGACACGTAGCTCCGCAATTTTACCTCCGCATCGAGAGGCTGCGCTCAAACGACGGGAATCTGCTCTGGGGCGCATGGAGCGTCGAGCGGTTGGACATCCGGACAAGGAGGTAGAGCCTATCGCAGAGGATGGCGTGAACGTAACGACACCAGCCGTGGTTCAGGCCGAGAGTGCCCCACGACCCCTCATTGATTTCGAGGAAAGCTGGGAGAACACAATATCGCGTTCTCCCAATGCCGAGATGCGCACACTTGCCGCCACGACCGCGGAGCTGCTGCAGCTGCTCGAGGATGATTCGGTTGCTGAAAGCTCGGCCCAGGGCGCAGCGAAAGCTGAAGTAGCGAGGGCGGTATCGCAAATGCTTGATCAACAGGAAGCGGCGGCAGCGGTCGCAGTAGCTCCACGCAAGAGACCTCCTCCGCCCCCACCCTCGATTCACCGGAAGCCCTCCGGGGGCGTACAGCGGAAATTGTCCGTGCTGTTGACAGCCGATTCGCCCATCATCGTATTTCCGGCTCCGGCTGCTGCGGACGACGCGACTCCTGCGCCGAGCATCGCCCCGCCTATGCCTACACGACGTCCACCTCCGCCTCCACCACAGGCGGTAACGCCTGATCCAACAAAATCGGCTCCGGCCCTCCCGCCTCGACCGGGCAATGGCGGGCTCCGCCCGTCTCTTGCTCCGCGGCAGATATCCACGGTATCCACCGGCGCGTCATCCGTCTCGGACAGACAGGACCCACCATCTTCGCCACCAATACCCGCCTATCAGCCACGAGCACGAACATCCTTGTCACACAGACCGCGAGGTCCGCGTCCACCGCCTGTACCTCCCCGCCCATGGGCAAAAATGGCCGTGCAGCCAGATCCGACAGATGTCATCCCGATGCGCCCCCCGACTGATCGGACCCAGTCCGAGACCTCGCTCATCATCGATACGACCTCGCCCATTTCATCACCCGTCAGATCGATGAGCGAGCACGATCTGCGATCCGCCTCTGTGGCACACCCGCCACGCAGCCCGGAGTATACCGACCTGGACGTGTATGTTTCGCGCCTCGAAGGCTCGGGAAGAGAGTACGAGGTGAGTGCGGGTTGATTGAGCATACGTCTCATGGATGGATCGCTGACGTATAGGGCTTCGCCCATCTCACATCGTTTCTGGGCCCGGCGAAGAACCCCGCTGCAACGCCCGAAGCCCTCGCGACCCTCTTGCCAGGTCTCATCCACGTTGACTCCCGCCGTCAGAACGCAGCGGGCAAGACCAAGCTCAAGCTATCGCTGCTCGGCGTGCGCGTGACAAAGTGCCCGATATGCCTTTCGCAGTTCAAGGAGAAGGACACCGGGGTGATGTTGCCCAAGTGCACGCATGTCGCGCATGAGGTGTGCGCGAGGAGGTGGTTTAGGGAGGACTGGAAGTGTTTCGTTTGTCGGGAGCCGCTGGAAGCCGAGGGTGTCGTGTGAATCGCTGTGGCATGATCGCCAGCTGCTGGGAATAGGCTGAGCTCGTGGGGCAAGTAAGCCCAAGTTTACCGGGGGAGGAGAGCGACCCCTCGTGGGAACGGACTAATAGGAAATGAGGTAGCTTCCACTGTATCGTACTCGACATGTATCCAAATTGTTGGTCCTTTGTTTTACTGCACAATTGGCGTATAGCTGTGGAGCACGACGCCTGTCCGGCCTTGCACTGGCGTATAAATAACCCTCCCAACGCTTGTGCTCTGCTGTTCCCCCCATCACCCTCACTGTCTTGCTTAGACACTACACTCCAGGAGACACGACCACTGGTCATTGACGCCGCTTGCCCGTTAGTGCAATCTCAGGGTTCCGAGGGGTTCGGCCTGCGACCATTGCCCAATGCCTCAAGAGTAAGAGGCGCTCAGCACACAATGCCTGCAGGGTCAACTCGAGTCTCAGGGTGCGCTGGAGAGCCACGGGAGGGCATCAAAGAGAGGCTTCCCCCTGCTTGTTGTCCCCTTTGACGACGGGGTCCGAGCCACGGCGAGTGGGGCGCAAAGATTTTCGCGACTATCCGTCGGGGTTCACGGGCGGACATAGCAACATATATATTACGCTGCACATGAAAGATCCTTTGACCTTCTTCCACAGCTTGCATCTTCAGAGGCCTTCCCCTTCACTGCGATCGTTTCTCCGCCCCCAGGGCTGCTGGGAGACATAAAGATCCTACTGAAGAGTACTTCCAGCTGGTTATCGGTGGCATCACGTTGGCGGCCTTCGTGAAGAAGAAGGCGCGTTGACCACCGCTTGTGATCCTTTGCAGCGATCGAATGTGACCGGGCTCCCTCGGGACTATATATCAGAACGGCTCGTTCCCGGGAAAGCTTCGCCTCTCGTCAAGGGACACAAACGTCTTTCCGCCCTTGCACTGATCACGCTTACCCAAATGCCTGAACACGAAATGAGCACAAACTTGACGGGATCCGTTTTTGACGACCGAGAGCATTCTGACATGTCAACGATCCCCAACGAGGGCGCTGCCTCCTCGGCGACTTTGACTCAAGAGCCCGGTTCGAGATCATCTGGGCAGACAAACATCAGTCGACAGGACTGTGATTCTTGTTTTGCAACGAACAAGAGGAAGGACCCCGGTCTGAAACAGAAATGTGACAGAAACCGCGTGCGTTGCAACGTGTGCGCCAGCAAAGACATCGAGTGCACATACAACCGGGTTCCTAGGAGCAGGGCGCGTCAACGGCCCGAGCGACCTTCGAGGGTCACACGGACTAGTGTCGTATACGGTAAACTCCCCCCATCCAGTCCCCGGAGCGTGGCGTCTGGAGGTCTCGGCACATTGAGCCCTCAGCTGTCTTACCAACCCCCAACACAGGGACTCGTCCCCCATCCTTGGCAGGCAAGCATTCCGATCTCTGGGATGGTTTTCCCGCTGGCTTCGATGAGCAGTCAAGGGTTGAGACGCGACCTGGGGACGCCTTGGACGCCTTCGTGGAGCAGGGAGGGGGATGCTGCTCGTACGACCGCTGTGCAGGTTGCGCAGATGGACGCTCCAACGAGTACCGCAAGGCAGGAGCAGAGGGCAGGGACCGTCCCCGAGGTTGTGAGCGCCGTTTCAAAGCCACGAGGAATGGAAAGTTTGATGGATTAATATGGGCTCCCACGGGGAAGCGACACCGCTGGGTGGTGTGCGATGCTTACAGTAGGGGTCGAACCCGATCACCACTGCTTGCGTCTTTCTTATCTGATCCACCTGTCGATATGCGAGATGAGGCGGGAGGTGGGAGGAGACTTGGGCAACTGTTGAGCTGCATGTGATATCTTGCTTATCTGGGATGCTCGCTGCTCAGCTAGGCTGTATGAGTGGAGTAGTGACGAGATCTCTGCCTATGGTCCATCTGTTCTAATTTTCCCCCGCGGCGACGCACACTCGAACTGACCAACAAAACCTTAACATTCTTGGGAACAGCACCAGGCTGGTAGGGGAGCGTCCTCCCGTTCAAGCAGCCCAGGAGCTGCAGTGCAGCGAGACCGAGCGGGCTCGTCGCCGCCTCCCAGTCACTCGACCGCACCGCGTCTTCCGGAGATCCCACCTTCCGAAGCGTCGCGTACGGCCGCACCGTCTGACGTGGCCCTTACCGATTCCGAAGCCCAATCTGTGGGGCCAGATGAGGGAGCTCGCCAGACTGGCGATGCTGACTTCCGATATGTTGCGAGAAGCAAAGGGCGCATGAGCGTCAGTCCACTGCTGCACAGCCCAAAGGGCGTCTTTGCTGTACTGCCTGATGCGTACAACGTGCGCTTAGTATACGGGTTCCCCCATCTCGCTTATGGACGGATCCGTGCTGCCTTGATGGATCGGCGGTACTTTCCAACACATATAGTCTGGTGTCCTAGACAGCAGCGCACGTCGCAAAGTGGCGGGTCTTCCTCGTCGCCTGACAGGAGTACCACTTTTCCGATTGGGGTCACCGCCGTATGCGGGAGCAAGCCGCCAGAAAAACCCTGACCTCATGGCCTTCCAGCCAAGTAAGACCTTCAAAGGGGCTTGAAGCGCCCGGTCAATGACGTAGGTCGCTATCGCAGCGCGACTGAGGATGATCCTTTGATGAAACGCTCCATTTAAAGCCCCCGAAGGCCCTTTTCCACTGATGCTCCAAGCCACGACGATTCACCAGTTACTGCGCCCTCACTCCCTCTTCTTCTCCTGTACACTCATTCGCCACCCGCCTCTGGACTCTCTCCGGCTCCTGTCCGTATCAATTGCTCAGTCACCTCGAGCGCAGCTTACAAGCTTTGCGCACTCACCTGGACGTGTCATTACAGCCAGTACTCATCACTGTCGGAGTCACAACGCTCAAGGAATCCTATCGCGCTTCCACAGAACCAAGAATAGCTTCCACAAAACCAAGAATACCGTTACCTACGGGGCGTGGATCAAAAGGGGGAGCGCGCTGATATGTCGCGTTGGAGCCGTGATGCGATTATGCATGACAGGAAGGCAAGGTGCGTCCCGTGCACCAGCCGTCCGGGTCGCAAAACCGACTGCCATTGGTGGAACGACATTTGCCGGACTTTTGTGCAAGCCTGGGGATTGCGGCCGTCGACTGTAACACCATCAGAACCCCGGATGAATGGCGTGCAATCTGTTCAGAGAAATATCCCTGGATTTACTCATTATTCGTGGGGACTGACCGTGAGGGAAATGATCAGCGGCCCCGCTCAACGGGGGCAGAGCCGACCCCTCACCCTCGCGCAAGGAGTCTGGGAGGCTCCGGGTCACCCGCCGATGTCAGACGCTACCCCGGGCAGCCATTCATGACGGCAACCGGCGCACCCGGGAGCACATCGGTCTCGGCGGTGTACGGTAGCCAGAATCATCCCATTGAAGTCGACCCCCCCGGTCATACCGAGCCCCCGACTGCGAACAACACCACTCTGTCCGGCGTGCCTCCCTTTTCGGCTCCTTCGACTGTCCCCTGGCCAAACAGCAGCGGTGGGACGACCGCAAATGTCACGGATCATGAGGGCATTTGGAACTTCGAAGCCTTGGAAGCCCAATTCATTCTCCAAGTTCTTCCTCCCGAGCGACGGGGCGAAGGAGATATGCTGTTCCTCAGTGCTCGGATGTCTCACTCGGCAGGCAACAATCAGCTAACTCAAGGTCAAGTCGCGCCCCCAAGCAGTTCCTGCAGCTACGGAGCAGCAGAAAATTCTAATACTGGGCCAGCCCAGCGTGTTCACCAAGCCAGTTCTTCCTCGCAGCCCGATGCGGGAGGTCCCTCGGGTCAGCAACGCTTGCCGAAAGAACTCGGAGATGAGGAAAGGCATGAGATACGAGCCACTACTCGGGAGTTTGCTATCTGTGAGATGGAGAGCGACGTAGAATGATCGAGCTTCGAATCGGATGTAAGACTGTGAATGGGAGACCAACGCAGCCTGTCGAGCATTACAAGGTAGAAGATGATTTCCCTGCTGAAATTGTCTAACAGAGGTGCTGTCGACCTCGCGCCATCGCGAAACCGCAAACGACCTTTTGTGCCATTTTCGTGGCCAACATTGCCATCTGGTAGGCCGAGCAGACATGCGAGTGACGGTTCCGATAGATGGGGCAAGCAGTGCAGGGTATGTCGAAAGGCCGCATACCGGGGTCCATGGAGATATTCGTAGTCGACTAAGAGGACGTATTAGTTTTCGAAATGACCCATAGCATGGGGGCCTAGTGCCCATTGTCGATCTGGTGCTGTCGATAAATGTGCATGTACCAGATGGACAGTCCGTTCTTCGCAGTCTGAGAGACACGCTCCAGCGGCCCTGAGTAGACGCCAGGTCAGCGTATGCTACCGTGAAGATGAATCCGGCCCTTTGCTTATACGTGGAGGATCCACAGGATCCAAGTGGAGGACGGTGGAGGAGAGTGGAGGACGTGGTGGGGGTGGAGGACATGGAGGAACGAAACACGCGGCCAAAAAGTATCCGCCGTCATCCGACGATTTTCCGTCGCTGAACCGTCCGCCTAGAGTCCGTCCTATTCCCCCGTCGCGTCTTCTTCCGACACATGCACACATGCGCACGTTACACCCGCTTCCCCGGCATGCCGCGGATAATGAGGATTACCCATGAACTCCTCACACTGCACGCGCTTTAACACCCTTAATCCCGCTTAATTGTGAAAAGGGCACGGGGGCAGGGCTGAGGGGCGAGGATCGAGAGAGAGATAACGAACGGTCCGACCGCCCGTCCAGTCGCGGATCCGTTGCGCGCGATTGACTCGGGCCGGAGTAATGAGTAAGCAAGCAGACAGCGACTAGGCGTTATTTTCCAGGTTTATCCACCCTTCGCCCCTTGTGTCCCCGGCGATTTTTCCATGGTGCCCGCATGTATATATGAGGGTTGACCGAGTGGGCCCGCCCCCTCCCCAGCACCCACGTCTCATCAGACCCGACGACGGACCGGAAAATGAAGCTTTCTGTGCAGCTCACACAGTCGCCAGTGATCCTTCAGCCCTGTCGTTCAGATGTTCGCCATATGGCGACGCTGACCGGTACCGTGACGATCTCGACCAGGCGCGCACGTGTCGTTCATGGCCTCGAGGTGGTCTGGGAGGTGTACCACCAGACGCGCAAGGACGTCAAGGAGGAGAAATGGGAGAAGGAGCGGAGCCTCGAGACGTACAGCTCAAGCGTGCTGGAGGGGAAGCAGATGGTCAGGGAGGGCGATACGACGTGCGTAGCGGGATGATGACGTCGCCTACTGGGCTTGTGTCAGGCGCGATTGCTTATCTACAGGTTGCCGTTCCTCATCCAGGTCCCGTCTGGCCTCTTGCCGACGCGCAAGACGCAATACGACCGTATTTCGCACGCGCTCCATGCGGTCGTGCTGAACCCGGCGCCCAAGTACGGTCACAGGGGCGCTGCATCGTCATGGATCAAGCCGTTGAGCTGGGACGCCGCGGGCCCATCGCGCATCGGCCCGTTCGACCGCTCACACCTCTCCGCGGTCAGCAGGACCGACATCGAGGTGCTCACTGCGTCGAGCACCGAGGCGCGGTACACCCATTTCACGTGGAGGGAGAGCATCGAAGCGCTCGGCAACTTCGAGGTGGTCGCGACGACGGAAGCTGTGAGTAGCGCGCCCCCTCCCGGGACCGGTATGGTTGGATGCTGACTCCAGCTCGCGCTCGCCGCGCCTGTCGACATGCACGCCACGCTCTCGACCCTGCCGGTCGACATCCGCCTGCAAGCCGTCACCGTCCAGCTCTGCCAGCGGACCGAGTCGCCCGACTCGAAGCAGTTCTACGAAGACCGATACACACTCATGTCGGCCGGGTCCGTCCACGAGGCGAAAGACGCCATCAACACCGATACGTTTTACCACGTGAACAGCACCTTCCACCTCCCGTCCCCCGTCATCGGCGCCTTGGCGACATCATCCCCACAGGCCAAGGAACACCCCATCGCGAGGATATCGCACACGATCGAAGTATCGGTGCATTACCTCCGAACGGATTCCCCGCCGGGCGCAAAGATGGACCTATGGACGGGTTCGCGGTCAATCTGTCTCGAATCGGACATCCCGTCGACGCACCACAACCCCCCTCCGCCGTATGTCAAGGACGAGCAGCAGTGTGCCTCGGCCCCGCCCGCGGCGGCGATGGACCCAGTGCTGGAGATCAACGCGACAAAGGTGCCGAGGTGGACGTCGGTGCAGTTCTTTGACCATTTCTGGATGAGGCCCGTCAAGCTGGAGCCGCTTGTCCTCCAGAGATGCACGAGGCATCATTGGCAGGAGACGGGGGGAATGTGCAGGTGTTTCAACCATGCCGGCCTGGAGAGGACTCCGTCGGGCCCGGGAGGGCCACCGGCTTCAGTCCACGCGCTTCGCGTTAAAACTTAGACATAGATTTCATAGATGTGCGCCGTTGTTCGCGGCTCAGTTGTATCACTAGACATTCTTGTAGCATTATGATGAATTCTATAATGGCCAGACAGCTTGCAAACAGTTCTTGCGTCGCCTTTGTGCTTGGCGTGTAGGATGAGGCCGGGCTCGGGTAGCCGGGAGCACTCCGGCTGTGAACGGACCTCCCCAACCGGAGCAGACATCGATTCCATACTCTCCCTCTACGACCTGCGCAGACATCTCTTGCTTCCTCCGGCACCGTTGACCTGCAAATGATGTCGCACGTGCTGGCTTGGCCAGGCGCCCATGGCGGTGCATTGGTCAACCTCTCGATTGGCTAGGAACATGTCCATGAGGCCAGACGTCAAACAATGCACGACACCCTCCCAGATCGCATCACATGGCGTGATTCCGCCTCGAGCGGGTTCTCACATCGTTGCATCCGGTTCCGCTGTCCAACTATATATCCGCCATGTCCATCCTGGCCGACCCAGCATACTCGTATACGACCACCCAGCATGGCCCAACACTTTGAGACGCTGCAGCTGCACGCCGGCCAGATCATCGACAGCTCGCAAGCCCGCGCTGTACCCATCCACCAGACCACCTCGTTTGTGTTCACCGACTCGCAGAACGGGGCGGACCTGTTCGCCCTGAAAGCTGTAGGTCGTGAGTGTTGACGTGTTCCCCGTCGTCTCGGTCCCCCCACATGCGGATACGGCTGATGGGAGACGTCTACTCGCGGATCCAGAATCCTACTGTCGACGTCTTTGAGAAACGGCTCGCGGCGCTCGAGGGCGGTGTCGGCGCCCTCGCAGCGTCGTCGGGGCAGGCTGCTCAGGTACGCATCCGAGTCTGGGAGCTGGGACCGTGCAAACGATGGCTGACGGCAGTTCCTTGCCTTCGCAACGATCGCGGAAGCGGGAGACAACATCGTGACGACCTCGTACCTGTACGGCGGGAGTTTCAACCAATTCAAGGTCTTTTTCAAGCGCTTTGGGATCGAGTTCCGCTTTGTCGAGAAGGACAGGCCGGAGGACTTTGCAAAGGCCATCGATGACCGGACTCGGGCTCTCTGTGCGTATAGTGCCGCTTTCGCGTCGTATTCAGCGAGGAGCTGATGGTAGACCTGGAGACGATCGGGAATCCTAAGTACAAGTGAGCTGGTCTGGCAGGCCGTAGCACAGGAGCACGCGCCGACCCACAAGCGTACCGGACATTCGAGCGTTTGCAGACCTGGCGCACCAGCACCACATGTGAGCAACGGTTGGCATGCCGACTGGTCCCCCCAGGAAGGGCGAAGCGCTAATTTCAGACCGCTGATCGTCGACAACACCTTCGGAGCGGTGTGTTTCCCTACTTGGACGCCCTCTGACATGGGCTTTGGCTCCGGCTTCGGCGAGCTGGCGAGCGATGGCTGACCCCAGGGCGGCTACATCGTCCGGCCGATCGAGCACGGCGCCGACATCGTCGTGCACTCCGCTACCAAGTGGATCGGCGGCCACGGAACGACCATAGGCGGCGTGGTCATTGACGGCGGGAACTTTGACTGGGCCGCTTCGGGCAAGTTCAGATCGTTCACGGAGCCGTCGGAGGGGTACCACGGCCTCAAGTATGCCGAGACGTTTGGAAGAGCCGCTTTCATCGCCAAGGCAAGGCTGGACGTCTTAAGGGTGGGTCATTCGGATTGACCGACTCGAGCCGGGCTGAAAGGATAGGACGTCGGGCCGACGCTGTCGCCTCATAGCGCTTTCCTGCTGCTCCAGGGGGGTGAGCACCAAGGGGACAGCGGACAAGCGGAGACTCACGGTAGTCGAGACGCTCTCGCTTCGGGCGGAGCGGCACTCGCAGAACACTCTGGCTTTGGCGAAGTGGCTGCAGCAACAGCCGGCCGTGTCGTGCGTGTGCCTCCCGTCCCGCTTATACAACTTGTAGGAACGAATTTCATGCTGATTGACAGGTGGGTCAACTACCCCGGTCTGCCGGATCACCCAGACCACGCCATCGCGGCTCGTCAGTTCCGGAAAGACCACTTTGGCGGCGTGCTCTCATTCGGCGTACGTGGCGACGCCAAGCTCGGCGCCAAGGTCGTAGATAGCCTGGAGCTCGCTAGCAACCTGGCAAATGTGGGCGATGCCAAGACGGTGCGTCACTGAACAGTGTGCGCGACGTCCCGCTAATGACCAGCTTGTGATACACCCCGCGTCCACCACCCACTCGCAGCTGTCCGAGGCAGACCAGATCCTGTCGGGGACGCTGCCCGATGCGATCCGCGTAAGCGTCGGGATTGAGCACATCGAGTGAGTCGGGGGGCGCGAGCACGCCGGTACGAGGCTGACGGTAGCGATATCATCGCCGACTTCAAGCAGGCTTTGGAGGCCGTCGCTGTGTGAGGCGCGCAAGGGTGCCAATGCCCATCCAAGCGCGGCCATATCTTGAGAAATCTACCTCTATCTTCTAAAATATGCATAAGAGAACCCAAATGTGTCTACGCGATGACTCTGTCTATTGTAGCGCCTCTGGGGGGGACCTAATGTTTGAGCCCCAGCCCAGCCTATAGCGTCTTCTCCTCGACCGACGGCTTCCACCTGCCCTCCCGGAACTCCTTCTCGAAGAACATCGTCGCGTACTCGAGGGTCTGTTCGAAGTTCTCGGCAATCCGGGTGTTCTCGCAGTCGAGCGTCCAGGTATCGTGGTACGCGAGGTTCTTGCCGAGCTTGGAGTTGAGCAGGATGTGCGGCACGCCGATGAGCGTGGAGATGATGTGGCCGTGCAGCTTATCCGTGACGACGAGCTCTGCCTCGCCGTGCAACCTGAACCCGGCGTCGTACTTGAGGAAGGCGCGCTCGTTATACCCCTTGGCGTCCTGCCAGTTCAGGCCCTGGACGGGGGTGTTGTCCCAGTTGACCTTTGCCCAGCGGACCATGTGCCGCCCGAGCTTGATCGCGCCCGAGTCGCCCCAGAGCATCGTCGTGTTGAGGTGGGACGTCTCGCGGTCGTTACGCGAGTTGATCAGGATGTCGTACCTGGAATGAGCGGTGCGATTCCACGAACAAGGGAAAGGTCTGGGCTGGGCCGCTGCGGCTCACTTCTTCGGGGACTCGGTGGAGATGTAGTCTGGTCGGTTGCCGAAGGCATAGACGATGTCCGGCGTCAGCGTCCTGACCACGCCCGAGTCCTTGTAGCCGTTCTCCTCGTTGGGCCCAAAGCTCTGCTCGAGCCAGTCGAACGATGGCTGGTCTCGCGCGGCGAGTTGCACATCGCCGTGCGCGGAGAAGACGTCGATGGTCTGCTTGATGCTGTCCGGTTTGGTCATGTAGATGGACTGGGGGAAGGCGCGGATGGGGTAGCCGTGGAACCACTCGGTCATCTTCAGTCGCGACGGCTGGTCAAGCCAGTAGTAGCTATGATGAGCAGCGTGCTCGGCGCGGCGATGAGAGGAGACGGGGGCGGACGCCAACGTTGGGAGCATGGTACTGACTCGTTGAAGTTGCCCCCACCCGCCATGATGATCGCCGAGTGACCCTTGTGCTCCTCCAGGCCGCCCTTGAAGCGGGTCATGTTGCACTGGTTGACGAATCTTGGTGTCAGTCTTACGCGTCGACCTCGTCCCCCTCCCACGCTCACCGGCACACCTCCATCGTCTCGATTCCAAAGGTACTGAGCAGGATCTGCTGCGCCGACCAGATCGCGGCGTCCCCCTTGTTGCCCGTTTCTTGGGTCAGACACGCCCCCGACGGGTCCGTCAACACGACGACGACTCACCGAGATAACCCCACAGGTTGACATATCGGATCCCTTGCAGGATGGGCGCATACGCAGCGATGAGCTGCTGCTGCAGCCTCGAGACGGTCGCGGTGCAGGTGTGCGCGGGCGGCGTGGTGGTGTCGTACGAGATGCGGTCGTTGGAGGGCGAGGTCTTGTACTGTGCGATGGCGTTTGCGGTATAATCCGAGATCTGGTTGGCGGTGCTTGGGGCGAGCAGCCAAAAGAGCGTGACGGCGCCGAGGATGGCGAGGGCGAAACGAATGTACAACGAGCCCGACCTGGCCATTGTGCGGACGAGGTCTGTGTAAGGATACAATGAGAGAGAGAATTCGAATGAGTGACTGAGAATGAGAATGCAGAGCGAGGCCGAATCGCGCTTGTCAACTCTGCACGAGGCCAGTGCTAAGATGCGCCCCCCTCGTGAAAATGAGCCAAGCACCCGCGATTAAGGTTCTCATCCCCCTTGCGCCCTTTTACCCCCGACCCCTCGTCCGTCGACCTGGAAATCGATTAGTTTATTGATTTCTCAACACCTTGCTCGTATGCATGTAATGTAATCAGTTTGATAAGGACGGTAATAGAAACAGCCGCGCCTCCGGGGCCAATTGCTAGTATTTTTAGTAAGCATTTGCGTGGCGCGCGCGCATGACAAGCTTGTCCCTGCTCCATCC